>CM029380.1:11075630-11375630 GCA_017165825.1 Hepsetus odoe | reverse complement strand
AACACTAAAATGGAGTTTGGAGAAAAGTGATAAAATGAAAAATGTTAACCACAAATGCCTTACTTTTGAAGATTGGAGTGCTGATAAAGACAAGGGTTCAAGACCTGGGCCATAGCTGCATTGGACTGGTACAAAAAGCTGGTGCTCTGCAGATCTGCCCATCTGACTCAATCACTAAGAGGGAACTCATTGAGTGTGCACGAGTTGTCACTGAAAAGGTAACCAATCACTGAAGCAACTTTTATGATCACGCACCATATACTGTGGGGTGGGGGGGAGGGGATGACAATATAAAAAGCATTCAAACTTACACTCTGGTAAGTGAGTTTTTTGGGCTGCCATCAATTTGGTGAGGTTACCAAGGTTTTACACAAAGACTTTGCGAGCTTCTGACATCTGTTTCACTATAAGCAATCTGAGTGTCAAAGACTGAAAGTGATATGATACTTCTTTGACACTTCTGATTGCATTTTTATCAACAAAAATATATTGCGACAATTGTGATAAGTTTGCAAAACAAACAAAAAAAGTTACAGTATATAATTTTAGAATTTATTCCACAAAACAGCTGTCAATTTTAATTGTTAGTAAAGCATATAACCAAAACATGATAAACCCAAAAACCGGTTTTAGTGTTTAAATCTTTCAGCTCTTTCTGCAATTTTCTGCAATCAATCAAAAAATTCTTAAGTTGAGATTTGTATTCTTAAGCCTCACACTCTGTCTGTCAGGTCTCAATGGTATTGTCGGCACTCCAGGCTGGAAATAAGGGCACTCAGGCATGCATCACTGCAGCCAGTGCTGTGTCTGGCATCATTGCTGACCTGGACACCACTGTAATGTTTGCTTCAGCTGGCACTCTTAACACTGAAACTGGCAAAGACTCCTTTGCTGACCACAGGTAACAGTGACTGGAACTTGTTCACTTTTTGTTGAGGAAAGACTGAAACATTATCAGGATTTTTTTTTTTTTTTCTCAGGATGTAATGTAAAAATGTTTTTTTTTTTTATTTATTTTTATTTATCCCCCCTGTGTTTTTCTCAGGGAGAATATTCTGAAAACAGCTAAAGCTCTGGTGGAGGACACCAAGAACCTAGTGTCTGGTGCAGCATCCAGTCAGGAGAAACTGGCTCGCGCCGCACAGTCATCAGCCAATACCATCACACAACTCACTGACGTGGTGAAACTGGGTGCTGCCAGCATTGGCCCTGATGACCCAGAGACTCAGGTTGGATAAGAGAGAGATTAAATTTAATTACATTCATAACATTCCATCGTATTTTAAAATAAACACTCTGAAATAGCACTTTATGAAATTAATTCATAGGACATTTTTTACACATGTGACTTTGTCTACTTTACACAGGTGGTGTTGATCAATGCAGTGAAGGATGTTGCTAAAGCTTTAGCTGAACTCATTGGAACCACTAAGTGTGCGGCAGGCAAAGCAACAGATGACCCGTCCATGTTGCAACTCAAGAGTGCAGCCAAGGTACAAATGCATGACTCCCACTGTATAATAGCTGACTGCTCTCGCTAGTTGTTCAAATGACCAAGGTTTGTTAATAGGTCAGCTCAATAAGAAAAATAAATGTATTTCTGCTTCATCTCTGTGGTCATATTAAACATTAGTTTTAAAAAAACTATTATTTTTGTTCCTTCCATCTTCAGTCAAAATGTTAACACCTGACTCTATTTTGACTTTCGCTATGTACCAGCAGGAGATTAATAATTATTACCAATGAAATATTTTGTAATAATCAAGTGAAAAGGTCGTTTAGAAGCCTTTGCTGACACTGAATTTCACTAGGGAAAAAAAATAAGTATATATGGCATAGTTTAATGAGACTTGGTGACTGTAAATAATATACAGTAGATAAGTTGCATCATGTTTAAATTTCATTTGTGATCTACCTGATTGCTTTTTTAAAATAAAGACTGCAGAAGTGGATTTGCCCCCTAACTTATGCAAGTTAGTAAGAGGCTATTCTAGAGTGTGTTTTAGGGTGTGTATGTGTCTGGTTTGAAATAGGTGATGGTAACAAATGTGACATCCTTGCTCAAAACCGTGAAAGCAGTTGAGGATGAGGCCACTAGGGGTACCAGAGCACTGGAGGCTGCCATCGAGTTTATCAGACAAGAACTTAGCGTAAGAAACGCACACTCAATTAATTATAACATAAACCCATGGATTCAGTTGTTCATTCAGAGGACGCATGACTTAATATTGCCCTTTTTAGGTTTTTCAGTCTCAGGACTCTCCAGGGAAGTCCACCACTCCTGAGGAGTTCATTCGCATGACCAAAGGCATTACTACAGCTACAGCTAAAGCTGTAGCTGCTGGAAACTCTGCCAGACAAGAGGATGTCATCTCAACAGCTAACCTCAGCCGTAAAGTTATAGCAGACATGCTGACAGCATGTAAGGTGTGTATGTGTGAATATCATCATCAATTCAATTCAATTTATTCTTGTATAGCGCCTTTTACAACATCATCAGGCGGTGCATATGTGATAATTCAGATTTGGTGGAAGCGCTGGCTTGTAATGGATCGTCGCTGTTTAAAACAATCTCATATTTTCTTATAGACATTTAAATTATTTATTTCTTGCCTTTACAGTGCTGGAAGGTTTTGTTGTAACTTGAATGTTTTGATCAGATCTGCATGCTGCAATAACTGTTTAATAAAAAAAAAATACTTTATTATGTATTCACATAATTTATGTGAGCGGAAACTGAAAATAAATTACTGCATTTATCAGTTGAGTGCATGCATGCTTCATAATTTCTGGGTTTGGTTCAACTTGGAGCACATTTCTTAAACATTTGATTAACACAGGCTCTTGTTCAACATTTTCAAAACTGTAGACAGTGCTTGAGTTCTCCAAACTTTTGATGTTTTACAGCAAGCAGCATATCATGATGGAGTGAGTGAGGAGGTCAGAAAAAGAGCTCTCCTGTATGGGACAGAATGCACTAAGGGATATGCAGAACTACTGGAGCATGTGCTGCAGGTGCATATTAACACATCCATGTACAGGCACTGTCACATGAGTTATCCAGGTTTTTGCTACTTTAATGAAGTGTAGTAAGGTCATTGTTGTTCCCCTTAGTCTCTCTTCAACTAAATATGAGGTTTGTGTGTAGGTCCTTCAGAGGCCCACAGTAGAGCAGAAGCAGCACTTGGCTTTGTTCTCCAAACGAGTAGCAGGGGTGGTTACTGAACTCATTCAGACAGCAGAGGCCATGAAAGGTAGGAGTGAACGAATTTTGCATGCATATATATACGTACACACTATCTTATATGAAATCTGCTTCTTAACAATATTCTCACAAAGCAGCTTTATTCAAAAGTATGGTTGGGCCCTTGTCTATATCCCACACACTCTAAGTGCTTCCATTGCCTCTTTGCACTCCTTTGCACCAGATGAGGGTGAGTAGCTCTTAGAATCAAATCAAAGCCTGCTTTTTATCCATGTCATTGTTATCTCAACATCCCTCATGGTTTTTCAATGCATCAATAAAATGTGTTTGGGTTTTTTTTTTTTGTTTTTTTTTTTTTATTTTTTTTTTTTATTTTAATATATTTATTCTTAAATATAGGCAGACAGAACCAGTCAATCTTTCAAGTCTTTGAATCCTTGGTTCTCATTTGGGGCAATCTTACAAAGTGCGCACACAAAATGGGTCACTTTCAGAAAGATTGATCAACCACTTCTGATGAGAGCTTTTCTGGTCTGCTGGCTTTTTTTTTTCTTCCCCCCTTACCCCCCCCTGCCATTTTGTACTCAAAACCTCATGTAAGTGGAACGTAATGAGCTGATTGAAGGAGACAGGAGATTTCAATTAGATGCCATCATATTAACTATTCTATTCTTTTAAGCATTATCATGTGTGGTGTTTTTTTTGAGGGGGAGGTTGAGTGGAGTCATATCGTTTAGCATGCTCAGCATTTTTTTGTAGTCTGCAGTTTGGCATTTTGACTCCGTGTCTGTTGCTGTATTTCAGGGACTGAATGGGTAGACCCAGAGGATCCTACAGTTATCGCTGAAACAGAACTGTTGGGAGCAGCAGCCTCAATCGAAGCAGCTGCCAAAAAACTGGAGCAGCTTAAACCTAGAGCAAAACCAAAGGTACGTACACCAAGATATAAGAAAGTGATTGGGTGCTATGTGTTTGGGAGATGTTTGTTGGCTATTACTTGTCTTTATATTAAACATAATAATACAGTGGCCCATCCACTGTACTGCTCATATTTTAAAAGTATCATGCACTCTTCAAAATTGGCTCATACGCTCTTCAAAATCTTAAATAGACTTAGAAAATTGTCTTTTTATTATTTAAAATGTAATTTTTTTGTAATGATGTCATTAATTATGTGGTCTAGCAATTTCCACAAGTCACCTTCAGCTGTAATTGAACATGCATACCAGCTTGCCTTCAGATATTGAGTCCTAATCTTTTTAAATATTTAGAAGTTTCCTCTAAATGGCTAATTTGGTGCTTTAGAATTATAGACATTCTCCAGGTGCTTTTAAGATGGAAAACTTTGGATAAAACCAACAATAGTCACCTTTAGCTTTCATTGAAACACAAGCAACTTGGAAAGTAATTTTAATGTTTATACATTTTATTTTTAGCTCTGCTGCTAACTGTTTCAGTTAAATGACTAGTGTTTAAAAATCAAAATTCAAGTCCAACCAGTAACCTGAACTTGGCTATTTGTCTTTTGTATTTTTCAAATATTACCTACTATTTTACTGTCCTATATTTACATCTTTTCCTTCAGTGTTTTAGAGGAAACAAGTTAAATCATGGGGGGATTTTGCATGTCCTCAGGCATTAGTCATCTTTACTATGATATGACTTTTTGTATTTGATTTTATGTTGAGTTCATTTCCATATTACTCTTTCCCAAAAAGTTATACGTATGCCTTGTAAAATGTAATTGTTGTTAATTAAATTGTTTAATTGTTATAAAATGTTACCAAATTATTTTTGGTTGTAAACCTTATATTCTGGTCAGCCCAGAGCCTTTACCACTGCAGTACAACTCTAAAGTGAATGCATCCTGTCATTAATTTTTTCCCTCTTATTTGGGTGAATGAATACTCTCACAGCAAGCTGATGAGAGTTTGGATTTTGAGGAGCAGATTTTGGAAGCAGCCAGATCTATTGCTGCAGCAACTAGTGCCTTGGTCAAATCAGCTTCAGCTGCCCAGAGAGAACTTGTGGCACAGGGCAAGGTAAAACACAAGCACAGCAGAAGCGCACACAATGTGACTGGCTAATCCAGAGTTAGGCCAACTGTTGCCTTGTGGGAGCGAGTATTGTAGAGATTGATGTATAAATATAAATTAAGAATACCTTTTAATGACTACTTTAGGTGGGCTCCATACCTGCTAATGCCGAGGACGATGGCCAGTGGTCACAAGGACTAATCTCAGCTGTGAGTTTGGTCATGACTCTTAACATTCTTTAGTAATAACAGAAATTAGTTTAGATTGAATTTAACCATTTATAATCTGAGCTACTAAAACCAACTGAACCACACTGGTTCAAGCCATGGATCTGCACTGTTGCAGGCACGAATGGTTGCAGCAGCCACAAGTAACTTGTGCGAAGCAGCGAATGCATCAGTACAAGGGCATGCCAGTGAGGAGAAGCTAATTTCGTCAGCCAAGCAGGTAGCTGCATCCACTGCCCAACTGCTGGTGGCTTGCAAAGTAAAAGCTGACCAGGACTCCGAGGCAATGAGGAGATTACAGGTACATGCATACACCAATTTTTAAAAATTCCTATTATCTTGATTGGTAAACTGTTATACCAGAAATTATGCATATACTGAAGAATATATACTGAAGAGTCTGTTTTCATGACTGTTGTTTTTTTTATTTGTTTTTTGTTTTTGCCATAAAAATTAAATTAATCCCAAAAAAACACATTTGTAACTGCCAACAGTTAATCCTGAGTATCCTGAGACCATTAATGTGTGGGGATGCTTTTCACCCAAGGGAGTGGGCTCACTCACAATTTTGCAGAATAACAGCCATGAATAAAGAATGGCACCAAAACATCCTCTGAGAGCAACTTTACCCAACCATCCAAGAACACTTTGCTGAAGAGCAATGCCTTTTACAGCATGATAGAGCACAAAAAGTGATAACCAAGTAGCATGATGAACAAAACGGTGACATTTTGGATCAATGACCAGAAAACTCCACAGACCTTGAGAACTTGTCTACCCACCTGTTGAGGTTTGACCACAAATTTTGACAATGATTTTGGGGTATTGATTATGCAAGAATGGGCTGTCATCAATCAGGATTTGGCCCAGAAATTGATTGACAGCATGGCAGGGCAAATTGCAGAGGTCTTGGAAAAGGGCTACCACTGAAAAGATTAACTTATTACATAAATGTAATGTAATTGTCAAAAAACAACTCCTCAGAATGGAGTTCATTTTCTGGTGAACATGTTTATATTGTGAACAGGAGTAAAAGTGACAGGCAAATGTATTAAGTATTTATAAAATCTTGGGTATGAGAATGCTTTTAATACATATAAATGTGTACTGCTGGAATGTAATGAAGTAATCTTGATCTTTAATTATATCAAATAACTAATTCTACATCCCATATTGAACATTCACAGGCAGCAGGCAATGCAGTGAAGCGAGCATCGGATAATCTGGTGAAAGCAGCTCAGAAAGCAGCCTTTAACAAAGCAGATGATGAAAATGTTGTGGTCAAGACTAAGTTTGTTGGAGGAATCGCACAGGTAAACTCATTTCTGAACATAGATTTTTTTTCGACCTTGCTGCCTCTGTAGTGTACTGTTAGACACCATAGACAGAAGTAGCTAGAGTATTACTTTTAAGCCATTCTGTTTGCATGAACAGTGCTGTAGTCTTGATGCCTGTTCCCTGTTTATCTCTCAAGATCATTGCTGCACAGGAAGAGATGTTGAGAAAGGAGCGAGAGCTGGAAGAAGCCCGGAAGAAGCTTGCTCAAATCAGACAACAGCAGTACAAATTCCTGCCCAGCGAGCTTAGAGGGGATGAAGACAGTTAAAGACGGGCAGTTGTGTTTTTGAGTGTCTCTATATGTTTGTTGATTTAAGGTATTCGTACATGAAGTATGTAAAAATGCTCACCAATGATTTCTGTAAAGGTGCAGTAGGGAAGGTTTCAAAAATTGTTCTTTTAAACAAATTCAACAAGAACGGAACTTACAAGGGCTATAGGAACACAGTATCCTAACCTTGTCTTTCAAAGATGCTGAAGTATTGTTATAGATGTACTTGTGTGATTCTTTTTTTTTTTTTAATGAAATCAGGGCAAGTACTGAACCTGACCCTCAGACATGAGGTGGAGATTTGGCGTTTTATTGAAAGGTACATTATGTACAATTTTCAGTTAAAACTACATTAAATACCTTTAACTATCTGTTTAAAAATGGCATGAGAAATGCATCCGTATTTTATATTCTGAGGCTCTTCATGCCTTCTGTGTTTGAAAGTGAGGATCAGCCTGGGCTGTATTTTTGTACAGTTCTAACAGCATGAAATCTTCTTCAGCATTGTTTGCATTGCTATATCCGATAAAAGGAAGATCTTTAGTCAGACTGGAGCCTCTTCATTGATTGCCGTGAATTTTAAAGCACTGTAAATGTATGATGCTTAAGTACCCCCCCCCCCCTTAGTAGTGCTACCAAACAACTATCCTACAAAAGGTTGCTGACTCGCACGTATCGTACTGTTTGTGTTTTAAGATGAACATTTTCCTGCTCTGTACAATCTTTTCAACTGTTGATAATCACTTCCAGTTAAAGGACACAGGAAAAGGTTGAGTGCTGATAGCAGCTGTAGATAAGCTTTGTCTCTATAGTTGATTTTTTTTTTTAAATAAGGAATTCAAGCCACTAAAAACATTCATATGTAGTTTACACACTGAAATGAAATGCAAAACAGAAACTTTGAATGTATATGACTGAAAATGCTCAAGACTAGTGTTTCTGGCTATACACAGCACATTTTCAATCATTCTGTGCTTGATCATTAAGCTCAGATTTACATTAAGTGTGTTGGGGCAGGGAATATGCAAAATTGCAGTGCTGGCTATTGCCCAAGTCCCAATCAAAAAACTGATTGGGTCAAGGAATTGAATGTGCTATTAGTTTGTTTTAACAAGACTTAAGTTAAGAAAGCTTTATTTCCTCTAGGGACTGGTAGTAAATGTGCTTGTTCCTCATGTTAAGACCTATACATGTCCTCCTTTTACTGTATCTTCTTAAAGGCCTAAAACCTGTAGCTCAGAAACCGATTTGCTTCTGTTTGTCCTTTGTAGATTTTAGGGCCTTAAGTGTTCACATTAGACCTTTGGAAGTACCAATAAGCTGAGACAGTCTTGCTTGACTGAAATGGGAATGTAAATGTAAGGGAATGTAAACTTATTTAAATTATTTTTTTAGGGGGTTCAGTAGCACTCAAGGTCTGCTTAACAACTGCCTACCTGCTTTAATTACTACTACCACACTGCTTTCAGTATATATTCAATACACAGTAAAATGTATAGCATACATATGTAATTGGTCATGTATTTTGTTTATGTACATTAATTCATCAGTTTTGTACTGCATTCCTTGAACATGCTTCATGATGCTTGTCAAATCTGAGGTCTAAGGTTCTATGCCTTTAGGTCTAATGTTAAGCTTGACAGTAGGTAATGGGCTGTCCTTGTCAAGCAACACAATCTCTGCAACCTTTGTTGGTGGCTTTCTTATGTGGTGAACATAGACCGGTTTAGCAGGATCTCTGGTAATATGAAGGCGGGTACTGGATTACCACTAAGGGTTCAATACTACCTGGTGGGGAAAATAAAGGACAAATAGAAGATCTAAAAAGGAAGTTATTTGAATCTAGATTCATTGACACTTTTACTGAATGTGGAAGAAATTCACTTAATTTTAAATATATCTCTTTTTATCTGAGTGGGGTTGTTACAAGTACTACAATAAAGTTATAGAAATGAATTGATGTTTGTGAATTATTTATCTGGCTACAGGAGATAAAGTATTAACTGCAATAAAGGATTTCAAAATATAATTGTTTCTCCCCATTTCCTGTTAGACTATCTGCACAGGCATTAATGGTGTAGTGCATGTCATTTTTCAAAGTGCTTTCCCATTAAACTGCTTTATGAATAATAAATTCAAGCTTCAATTGTAATAAGTCACTTAAATGCTAAAACCACATTTTGTTTAGCAGCATGTAACCCATTTTTCTAATAAAACACAAAGATGGAGCATCACAGAAAAATTAGTTTGCCATCATTTTTAGGTAAAGTCTATGTGTACAGAATAAAGTTATATATTGGGAGTAATGGTGCAGTAAAATATTTTTTTTATTATTTTAATTCTTCTGTTGCTTCTTAAGTTTGCAAAAAAACGTTTCACACATGAAAACAAAAGTGCTATGAGTTGTACAGGGGGCTCAAGCAGATAATCAAGTCAGCTGATAATAACTTCCTGGAAATGTGGCTGTATCTGTGACAAGTGCAAATAATTATTTGCTTGTTTTCATAATTATATGAATAAAGAATTTTAAGGTTGACTTCTGAGAATTTACTGGCTTCATTCTCAAGTGTCTACCCATGTGAAAACATGCATAAATGCATTCAGTTGTTCCCTTGAAAAAAATAAGACCTGTTCCAACAGAAATAAATAAATGCTGAGAAGCTGAGATACCTTAAACATTTGTGTGTTTAAGAAACAGGATAACTGACAACTCCTGGTGGTATTTCATTATTATAACTGACAATATATAACAGTTAACAGTACTGTTGAATGTATTTTTTTTTAGCCGTGTTTAATTATATCGGCTGACCTTATTTGAGTTTTCCACCTTTTAAAATCACTGCACCCCACTGCGGTCCACAGTTGGACAAGGTGTGTATCTGTAGGGCTATGGGTGTCCAGAATAAAAAAAATATTGATGACATTACTAGATTACATTACTTCCTGGAACCAATGCTTAAGTGAAAATGAAGTGCTACAACCTGCCAGGTGTATATGAGAAACAGGCTGAAACCAGTTGAAAGATGCAGCCTCAGGGGCCTGTGTATCTGTCTCTTTAAGATTCTCATTTTGGCCAAGCTGGAATGCCTGACACAGCAGTACACTGTCCAGCTATATCAGGCAGAGCAGTGAGATGGGGTGGGGTATAGGGTGCTAATTTGAGTGTCCTGAGGACGTCATCTTTTAAAAAAAGTAGCAGAGGTCTTGGTTTCCCAAAGTGCTGTATTTCTTTAATTTAGTGACAGAATGACCTCTCCTTGACTTAATGGTACATCGGTTTAATTTCAAGAGAAGTAAAAAGAGAAATAAATATAGATATCCTAGACATGTAAATCATACAGGGAAAAAAGGGTAAAAGGGTGTTGAGCTGATCGGTTGACCTAAGAAAGTTACTTTTATCTGTATGTTTTGTAGGAATTGTCAAATAATATTACTTCTAGTATTAGTAAAGAAAGCATTCTACTTTCTTCACAGCTCCACTTTAACCCTATACATTGAGATCTTCAGTCCCTTTTTGGAGTGGATTTTTAGCTAGGTTATGCCTTCCTGACACTAGTATTTTTGTTTAGATCAAACAGACCCTAGAAAGATTAGCCAAAGTTTTGCTGCTGTCCTACTGAGTCCAGTACAGCAGAATATTTAACCTTATTACTCTTTCTCAAGGTGTTTTTGGCTCTTGCTATTTGTGATAACATTCAGTAACTATACTTTTCTAAGAATTTCAGGTTAAGATATTTACCTCACAAACAATTACAGATGTGCAAAGGGCTGTATGTGTATTTTGAATACATCTTTACCGTTGTAAGCTGTTTTTTTATTATTCAGCCTTTCATCCATGATAGATGATGACAAATTATAAACCATGGGCATTTTAGTATCTTCCCACTAGTTGTTTCTTCCTGGACAATATAGTGTATGTGTTCATTTTTCTACAATTTTGTCACATTAGACAACTGTACAGTGCCTAAAAATTCAGAACATTTCAGCTAGACTACACACTTCAATGTGAGTTTCATGATGCTAGCTCTAATTTTTTTTTTTTTTTTTGAAGCCCAACACACTCCAATATAAGATACTGAGTCACCTAGTCCTCCCTCCTTTAACTCACTCAACAACAATGCTGACCTGCTCCTTACCCGCTGATGTTGTTAAATTGGTAGATTTGTCAGCATTACCCTAAGGTATGCCAACAATGATGATCAAAGCTCCCTAGCGTTTAGGGAAATCTGAACTTGGCCTAACAGTATTTATCAGTTCCAAGTGCCAGACATAAACTGAGTGGTGAGGGGCTTCTCCAGGATTGGCAGGATTCCCTGGTAGCACTTTGCATGCTGTATTCCCACTTGGACTGAATGTGGGCACAACTGAGCAAAGTCTAATCTAACACCTTTCAGCTCTAAAGCCAAAGGTTCCTCAGCACCAAGCAAATTTTTTTTCTTCTTCTTCAAAGATTTAGTTTATTGAGCAATTTGTCACCTCATGGCAATTGTTAAAGTCAGCGTTTTGTCACAGTGCTACATCCACTAACTGTATTAAGTCACAAGGTAATTAAGGAGTGCTCCAGTCCTACAAGTGCTGACGACCCTGCAATGAAGAGAGAGGGAGGCAGGTGTTGCTCTGAGGAGGAGCGACCAAAAATATCTCCGTCTAGTAACGTAAGAACCTGATCGAACGCGAGTGAGCTGGAAAAGAGGGTGCATGTTTTAAAGCCCACTTTCTCCCAAAGCGTCTGCCTCACTGCGAATGTTTTGGGGTGAAAAGTACATAGCTCCTGTCAACTGTACGTTTACAGCTTATCGGTATTAGTGCGTCCAGCTGGCTCGGAGTTTAATGACCAGATTTGTAACCAGGGCTTGTGCAGATCAGCCTGGCTGTTATGGGGGGTAGTGGTGTAATTAAGGCTGACCAAAAGGCACAGCGCTGTGTGTGATCGGGTGGCCAGCTGAAGCGCATTCCGTGGCTGGCTTCCCTACTGCGGCCAGCCGGAGTTAAGCCGTTAATGAAGGCCTGGTGCAAACCCGACGAGAGTGGTGACACAAAGCTGCGAAGCAGCAGACATATTTAATGCAGCTTAGATCGTGAACAAAGCCCAAGGGCCTTACTAACATCTCTGCTGCCATGGGGCGCCTGTATCACAGCCTCCTGCTCTGTGATGCGTGACTCCGGCCTTCCCCCCACTCCGCGTCCTAATCGCAGCGCCCACACTCAAATCCAATGATCAGTATAACGTCCACTCTCATTCACCCATATCCGAGTAATAAAGCGAAGAGTAAGCATTATCATATGGAATAATAATAATCATCATATATATCATGTCAAATATGTTCCATATAACTTATTTTAACCTGTATTTTGTGATGTATTTGAAACATTTAAGAGAATAGAGGCTAATATAACCTCTAGTATGTTAAATGACTGCAACATGTTAATGTTTTACTCTTTGGTTTGTCACTCAGACATGTGGAAGAGTGATGGTTCTTTTTCATAGCTGTACCAAACCTAAATAGCTTCATTATATTTGTCAGTGTAGGTACAACTGTACGAAATGTAAGGTAATTGTGAATGGTGCCCATATTGGGGGTGGGGGAGTGGAGGGTGTAAGATTGGGGGGTAGAAATAGGAGCAGGACGTCTTGGGGTGAGGGGGTGCGTCTTGGCCCGCATATCCCATATATAGCCATATGAGTGGTCAAATGTCTCTGCACAGCGAATCGCCGAACGACTCCTTAAAAAAAAACAGGAACCTGCAGGAGCCGTGCCCAAAAAAGTATTGGGTGTCCTGCGGGAACTTGGTAGCCGTGTGCGAAGGCACATATTTGACAGCTCCCGGGTGAGAGTGGGCTCGCACTCCAGCTCAGCGTTCAGCTCAGCACACACCTTTGCCTCTCTCCAACCAGTTGAATCCCCCCTCAGAGTTTTTCAGAGCGGCCCTCCTGAACAATAAGCAGCCATGGATGCCATTAAGAAGAAGATGCAGATGCTCAAGCTCGACAAGGAGAATGCCTTGGACAGAGCCGAGCAGGCCGAGGGAGACAAGAAGGCAGCTGAGGACAGAAGCAAGCAGGTCAGCACCACCCGCGCACTCTCACACGTAGCCTCCGGCAGCTCATGCGCACGGAGATGTGGGATTTTGGCTAAAATGATAAAGTATGCAATGAGGGAACAAAACAACAAGTGTTTACTTTAACTTTGGGATTTGTACAGTTTTAGAGGATTAGTTTCACTTGAACTTGTCGTTTCTGCAGGTTATGATAATTGATTTCATAATTTGTTTAATTTCATAGCTGGCATTTACTGCAGAGTGTGCACTTCCACTGTAGTGATTCATGCAGGCTAAAATTAGCTCACAGAATGGGGCAAAAGTAACTGGACACTCCCATGCATCACAGAGAACACAATGTCACTGAAAATGAAATGAGTGAATTTGTGGATTAGCTCAGAGTGAATTTCACTGAACCCAATGTGTTATGGAAATTTAGGGAATGGTGAAACAAAGAGAAGGTGTGTTAAAAGTGTACTGTCTTTAGTCTGATCATTAAGCAGCCAATGTCAGCCTTTCTGAGCGTCATGTGTTTTTCCCTTTTTTTGTGTGTGTGTGAACGCACCCCACAGCTGGAGGATGACCTGGTCGCACTGCAGAAGAAACTGAAGGCAACTGAGGACGAGTTGGACAAATACTCTGAGGCTCTGAAGGATGCTCAGGAGAAACTGGAATTGGCTGAGAAAAAAGCCACCGATGTAAGTGAAGGCATTTGTGATTTTACATAAGAAAATCTACCCCACACCAACACCAGCAGCACCATCAAAACACAATAAAATATCCATTTCAATTTATTTGACATAAAATCACCTCTTAGAGCTTCACATGGTGTAGCTAACTAATTAGTCACTGTGTTGATAGTCGATAGGTCAACATGTTTAAATGGGTATCGAGATACAGCAGGAAAATCAATCCTGCTATATGTGCAGTTCTGTAAGTGTTAAATTTAGCGCAGTGCTTTATAAGGTGCCAGCTCCTCGTGGTCGACTGTGACCCCTATAAGCCGTTGGCTTTAAATGTGTGCACGTTTTGAATTTCACCCCTTACACTTATTTCACTACTTCAGCGCATTCTTCCGCACAACAGAGCACAAGCCAAATAACTTCATTAACGTCAATAATTTTTTAAAATTCAAATTAGCATTTTTTTCAGCTTTTACAGTCTAAGCATATTTAAAAATATAATAGTGGTATAGTGTTGGTGAGTATTGCAGTACTGCTCAGAGATAAACCGGAGTACGATAAAACAACAGATCAACAGAAACAACTGCACACTACCACGAGATGGCGCTCATACACCGGATCAGAAATGACTGCGCACCGAACCAGGAGTAAACTCATTATATCTCGATAGAATTCAATTCGATATAATTAACATGAAATAAACTCGATTTATTATAAGAGGTATAACCTTGAATCAAGATGCTTTTGTTAGAAACATTTCTTTAGAAACATTATTTTTATAGAGCAAAGCAAATGCATATTTAAGGAGAAAAAAAGTCACGTTTCTTCTTTTTTAACAAAGCGAAGAATCATGAAAATGGAAGAATCATGTTAAAGGTATTTTCCTCCATTTCTGTTTTCCTATCAGACCAGAATAACAACTTCCGGTTATTGGCGCACCTCTGAGGCAGCATCCTCCCGTGCGCGCTGTTTTAACGGCGAAATCCGTCCGATTTAAACTGCGTGCGATGGCTGGCGCGACATACCTTGAAGCTGTGAAAAAGAAAATCAAATCTTTGCAAGAAGTGACGGACGATGCCGAAAACAGGACAACTAGACTGCAAGAGGAGCTCGTCGCTGAGCGTGCGGCCAGAGAATCGGTTAATCTGGAGCTCATGTCATTAAATCCGTTATTGCGGCGGCCGCCGGGCGTATTAGCAGCAAATATTCCAACAACACTTTATACAAAACGATACAAATATTCTCCCAAATTCACGGCGGCGACTCTGTAGATTGGCGGTTTCGGCAGTTATTGACACATCGCACCTTAAGAGAATGCAGAGTGGCAGCGAACAGCAGTATCCAGTCCCTTGCGGCTGTTGACAGAAGTTCATGGCAGTTTTCTGCTTCATTTTACCGAAATGGTGGACAACTGCAGCCTGTCTTTCCTTTTGTGCTCAACGGGGAAAATTACTGTATGAAGAAAAAGGGCTGTGTAATGCAGAGCTATTAGTTAAACTACATCTGTGAGCTAGAACTGTAGAGAGCAAGGCCACATATGCTTAAAATACTTTAAAAATCATCTCATTGTACCTAATATTGGCTTTAATCGCACTTTTCTATTAGTGACCTCTGTAGGTATGTGAAAGGGAGAATGGATAATCAGATTCTAGTTCTGTGTCTAGGCTGAGGGCGATGTGGCCTCCCTGAACAGACGTATCCAGCTGGTTGAGGAGGAGTTGGATCGTGCCCAGGAGCGTCTGGCCACTGCCCTACAGAAGCTTGAGGAGGCAGAGAAAGCTGCTGATGAGAGTGAGAGGTATGTTTTTTTTACACATATAGTCATATCATATGCATGTCCCATGGGATGAGATGAGGTGATGATGTATCTTTCTTTATATCTCAGAGGCATGAAGGTCATTGAGAACAGAGCCCTCAAGGATGAAGAGAAGATGGAAATACAGGAGATCCAGCTGAAGGAGGCCAAGCATATTGCTGAAGAGGCTGACCGCAAGTATGAGGAGGTGAGTTCATTTTTCCTACCACACATATTAAAGCTTGTTCCTTTTGCAATTGAACTTTCTTTTCTGAATACATGATTCACTCTCACTCACTGCTGAGCACTTGTGTACAGGTAGCACGTAAGCTGGTGATTGTTGAGGGTGAGCTGGAGCGTACAGAGGAGCGTGCTGAGCTCAATGAGGGGTAAGACTTATGCCATGAAAGTTCCTATAATAAACCTTTTTTATGAATAGAGCAAACGTTAAAGTGAAATGAATCTCCCTTAATCTCTGCAGCTAAAACGTTTTAAAAGTTTTTACTTGCAGTATATATATATATGTATATTTAAATAATGTTGAAACATGTTAACAAAGGTTAAAGGGCAAATGTGAAGACATAATTACAATCTACTTTCAAACCTGAGCTACGTTTTCATACCCAAATTCCCAAACCTCTTTCAGCTCATTCAAACCACCTCTAGCACTTATTAAGGTGGCACAGACGTGGTGATTTACAACGATTTTACTGTATGACTGCATTTTCTTTTGCCTTTTGCCTTACTATTCCAGTAAGTGCTCTGAGCTGGAGGAGGAGCTGAAGACAGTGACCAACCTCCTGAAGTCTCTGGAGGCCCAGGCTGAGAAGGTATGGCAATGTGTATTTGTATATATTTGTGTATATTATATTAAATGTATATTAAATCTATTTGACAGCGTTAGGAAGTGTTTTTTGATAGCTTGCATACTGAAATAGGTGTTTGTGTGTTGCAACAAGCCTCAGCAGACAATCCTCTGACTCCTTCGCTCTGCTGTTTATGTCCACAGTACTCTCAGAAGGAGGACAAGTATGAGGAGGAGATCAAGGTCCTGACAGATAAGCTGAAGGAGGTGAGCCATTGTCTACTTTCCTCATACCCATAGTAATGTCATGTTTATATATATCAATATTGATTCCTTCACAGACAAAAGCAACTAATTAACTGTTTATTTATCTTTGCACTGCTTATGATATTTATCTCAGAAAATCACAGATGAAAATAATATGAAATGTAGGCTAATTCTGCTCATGCGCTTCTCTTTGATGAATATCTTTGTGTTTTGTAGGCTGAGACTCGTGCTGAGTTTGCTGAGAGATCAGTTGCCAAACTTGAGAAGACGATTGATGATCTTGAGGGTACGTCCTTTTCCACATATCCCTCACTTGTAATGCTTTTTCACACAGGTTTTAATGTAGTTTTGATTATCTACACACACTATTGTTCTGTCAAAACCAAAGAGCATTCACAAAGTCTGGTAATGTAGCACTGCTGGCCTTATCATACTGTTATAAATATAGTCATTCAATTAACCCACTGGACATTTTAAAAATTGTTAAGATTTGTAAAAGCAAGGAGATGGCCAATTCTGATGGTTTATTTTTTCCTGATTATTTCTGTTTCATGTTTTCTGTTTTTGTTAATTTTTTTTCTATTTCTGGTTTTACTTTCTTAATGTGTCCTCTCATTTTCTTAATTTCTCTTCCCCACATTTTCTTATCATAATTTCCATACCCGCCACGCTGCTCTGCATCCTGATTGGCTACTGTAGATGAGTTGTATTCTCAGAAACTCAAGTACAAAGCCATCAGTGAGGAGCTGGACCACGCCCTTAATGACATGACCTCCATGTAAATATCACCACCCTCTGTGTGTGCAGTTGTGTGTGTGTGTTTTATACATAGGTGTACTTTCCATCTAACTCGTCCATCTTCCACCAATATCTAGCCTCAGTTAGGTGCATAAAGTTTGAATGTAGTCATTGTTGGGATCTAATTAAATAGAAATATCAGGAATATTTATTGAGAATATAAAAATGTGCGTATTTAGTCTTTTTTGTAAATGCATCACATAGAATGCACTTCCCTTTTTGCAGTTTTAGGTTAAAAAAATGACAACAAACAACTGATTGTCGTTTAAAAAAACAATACATTTTTAAAATACATTTTTAAAAAGCTAGAATCTGTTTATTATACTCTAAAGAAAATCCCAGAAAGGCTTCAGTGCTTGAATTGAAGATTCTGCCTCAGCCTGAGTAGACTTTCAATTTGATAATTCACATCACTGATAATTCACTGACTTCAGTGTTTCTAAGCTCTTGAAATATACTTAGCAAAAGAAAGAATAAGACACTTTAGTTAATGAAAGATTTAGCACTGATGTGTAGGGCTTTAGGGATAGTGAGAGAAAGTAATGAGTCTTAAAACAAATAATGAGGACTTCATTAAAATGAGCAAACACTTAATAAAACATAGTTATGGAAGAACTACATAAAGAAAATGTCCAGTAACAGTGAAAGCAGCAGTTTTTCCTATGTGCCTTATCAAGATCTTTTCTAAATGTTTTCTTAAAATATTACTTATTATTATATATTTAATGCATTTAAGGCAGTATATTATATTTTGAAAGTAGTTTTTCTAAATAGTTTGACCAACTCTAGATATATGCATATAAAATATATGTATTTATATATTACATATTTGTCATGCTGAAGAAAAATTTTCCACTATGGCTATTTTCCAAAAACACACAAAAAAAGACATTCTTGCTAACCATTGCATGCTGCATTTTCCATGCTTCCCTTTTTTGTCCTTTATCACATTTATTACATTATATCACACTCTTTCTCCCCCTCTCATCCACCTAGATAAATTGTTTACATCTCATCTGTGGCCCCTGGCGCTGGCTGAGTGGCACCTCATTCTGCTCTGTCTTTTTCCTGCTTTCTGTCGCTGCTTTCATCCATCATACCATCTCCTCAATGGGGATGGAGCACCAGCTCTGATATCCCATCTGTTGTACAGAACTTTGAGTTATTTTGCTTTCTGTAAAATAATAATAAAAACTTTCTTCCAACTGTGTAAGCTCCACACATACTCACTCTCTTTCTTTTTATTTGTCTTGCTTCTTTCTTATATCCCTAAGTTATTGTTCAGCTTGAATAAAATCCAGAAAAGCTCCTCAGTACAGTTTGTGTCCACCTCTCTTAATAAACATGAATTTAATAATCTAAATTTACAAACATTTGCTGCATGATCCACTGAATCGTGATGACTACTCCTTTCACTGCAATAAAAAAATCTGAAATATTTACACTCTCAGTGAATCTGCATAAATAAAGAAGAGGAAACATATAGCACCAGCAGTTTGTTCCAAAAGCACAGATACATTTTCAGTAAAGTGTTTTTTATATATATATATATATATATATATGTGTCAGCTTGCTTGAATGAAGCACAGAAAAAAGCAGCCATTTGAAACAGCTCGTTTACTGATAGAATTTCTTTAATTCTAATTTCATTATTCATTCTAAGAAATAGAGGTTGGAAAATGATCTTTATAAATATATGAATTGTGATTGCTTTTTCTTTATGAAAATACACAAACAACATAAACATAAGGTGGTGGTTTAGTGGTAGGATGGTAAAAGGATACTCTCCTATGGACCAAGAGGTCACAGGTTCAAATCCCACCTCCAGCACTGCCACCACTGGGTGAGCAAAAGGCCTTAACCCCAAATTGTTCCATGGGGACTGTCCCTATAGTTAGGAATTGGAAGTTCCTCTGGATAAGAGTGTCTACTAAATGCTGTAAATGTAAATATATCAAGGACAACAAATGACAGGAAAAATATGGATATGGGCCCTTAATCTATATCCATACTTTGTAAATCACACAATTAAAACTAGAGTTTTCATAGAAATATCTTCTTTGGATGGTTCTATTTGTGTAGAGATTTTTTTGGTAACAAATGCATGATCTGAATATTTGTGTGAAAGCAATTGTAAATGCCACATAAAATAATAATTCTTAAAGTTTGGCATTCAAACATACTTTGGACGTAGATATAACTTAATACATAGGTCTACATTTAAGGTGTTGCTGTCAGCATCAGTTGCAACATCCCACACTCTGCTTTAGACATTGTATGTTCAGATATCCTCTAATATCATCCAACAGTATGTATTTACTAACAATTGCCTTTCTCTGTCTCCCTATTTCTTTGTGTTCACTTTCTATTTTCTTATTTTTCATCTGTCTTTATTGATTGAGAAGACTGCCTCTATCAACAGCTTCAAAAAAACCGGGTACTCTCCCATGAGCTTAGTTTAGCACTGAATGAACACTAAGATCCACTAGCTTGGGATTATTCTGGGGTTTAATACTGTGTTCCTTATGATGGAGTGTGGAATACTGTGCAAGATCTGGGAGTGATGTGCAAAACAGTTTCACTGTAAAAATTGTGTTTATATTCTTTTCACTTAAAATAACAGAGGCATAATATTACTTTATGTGAAAATATTTTACATGGCTCTCTTAAACAATGAGAAAATTATTTTATGTCTTGATTATTCTTTTGCCATTATTTTACATGGAAATAAATGGAAAAAATTCAGAGTTGAACTACCCAAAACATACTGTCCTACAACTGTAAATGTAATCGTCTGGGTCATTCAAAAGATGATTACACATTGCACTTTATTTAACACTTTTTACAAGAACAACAGGCTGAAGATGTGATGAATGGAGAAGCACTAAAAAGGCCTTAGTCAGATGGGACTTTGCATTGTTTTTGCTGGCTAAATAAATTGTTGCGGTGAGGGGGAAATACACATTCAAGTATACATTGTTATATTTTCTTGAAAAAAAAAAATTGTTTTAACCTGGAAGCAGACTTCATTTTAATTAACCTTTATTTATCATGCTGATGAGATGCAATATGAAATAAATATATGCATTTTCCCTGGCAACACAAAAAAAAAAAAGATTTTCACTGTGTTACACCATGTAAAAACAGAAACATTAAGCAGCAGTTAGTCCTTTTCCTCAGGTCTCTGTGGCCAAGTGCTTTATCGGAACATCCTGACCCATAAGACACCAGTGCAAGCACAGGTGCAAAAGTTGCATGAACACCACCACATAACAGCTTTTGTTTCCCATGTTATGTTAATGTGTTTTCACAATGTTGTGCATATTAACATTTGTCCAAAGAAAGTGTAGAAAACAATACCTCAGATGAATAAATCAAACTAAAAGTATGTTATTGAAAATCTGAATGTGAATTATCAGAGTATATTGATATGTGTCAACTTGACATGTTTATGTGGAATCCTAATGTGAGGTTTTTACATAATGTGAAAATTCCTCAGGTTTACAAAGTTTATGTTTACAACTGATTGGAAAAAACCATGCAAGCCTAAAACCTTTCAAATGAGGTGGCTTTAAATTAAATGTATTGATATATTTGATGTCTCTTTTAAATGTTTATAGCATGTATACTGTAAAACTGTATAATGTAGATGATTTTAAATTGACTTTATTCAAAATCTAATTATTTTCTTTTTTAATCTGTACAATATGCTGGTTTTTATTGTTATATTAAAAATTAAGTGTTTCTTCAAATGGCTCTTCAGATTTCAGCATCTTCTCTAATAGCGATTTATGACACGGGCCCAAACTGTTATATCATGGACTGTTATGTTATGTCTATATGGAGCTATACTGAATGTCTTGGAAATATGAGTAATTGTTAAGCTACATTTTGCATAAAATACTGAGAAGTGAACTGTGTGTAACTATGTGGTCTTATTCAATTAGATAATTATAGAAATTTGTCATCTGAATATACAAAATTGTACCTGGAAAAACCTAGACATTTAGAGCAGCAACGCTCAGAGACAGACTTTATGAAATTATTGGAAAGAATAAATGGAACTGTTCTTTTCATTTCCATTCATTCAATCTTTTCATATTTTTCACTGGTTGCTAGCTATAGTTGCCATCTATTTTTAAAAGCGTGTAAAAGTAAAGTATCAAGCAATTTGTCCCAAACAATCAAATAAGAGTTGATTGAGTTTTTTTTAATACTCTTAATAAAGTGGAATATAACTTTTTAATAAATCAAACAACACTATAGTGCTGAAATATCTCTCCATCTAAAAGAAGAGTCAATAAATGTTTCTCTCAAGATTCATTTTATAAACTGGTCTCACATTTTACATAATTTAGAATATTAAAATTAAGCTACACAGAGCCCCTGAGGAAATATAGTGTACACAGCTCTTGCCGGAAAAATCTTTAGTACATTTCAAGATTTCTTCACTATTGGACAAATATTTCACTACAAATTATTATTATTATTATTATCATTCTCATTATTATTATTATTATTATCATTCTCATTATTATTATTATTATTATTGTTATTATTATTATCATTGTTATTATTATTATTATTGGTATTAATGATAATAATATGTTTATAATTTTACATAGAATAATAACAACAGTAGTAATATTAATAATATTAAATACAATAGAGTTGCTGCTGTTAATAATAATCAATTATAATAATAAAACTGGATTTTCTTTACTCGAATGCTTGGAATTAATTGGTTCAATTCGCATTACGGGAATCAGAATCCATCCATCCATCCATTTTCTGCCGCTTGTCCCAAACGGGATCGCGGGGGAGTGCTGGAGTCCAATCCAGCGCACACAGGGCTAAGGACGGGGGACGCACCCTGGACAGGTCGCCAGCCCATCGCAGGGAGGGAATCAGAATCGACACTATGATTTGTTGAATCGAACAGCTCAATCACTGCTTTCCGTTTCCGCTTCTCTCAGCGTCTCAAAAGTAGTGACAGTGTGAACTGAACAAGAATAATAAACCGGAATGTATCTGAGTAGGTTTGATGATGACACAATCCTTTACTATTGTATAATGCATACACATTTGGCCCAATGTGAAATCAGGTTTTATTTTCGCCTGTAGTGTCTGTACTTTTTCTGATGCTTTTTATGATAAAATATAATTTTTGATATGACATCTGTTTCTATTAAATTAGAGTTACTAGAATATATGTGTATAGGTCTGTTTCTTTTATAGATTTTTTAGAACTAGGTAAAGCGTGGAAAATATATATTAACCAATAATTAAATGTATTTTCTTCCTGTTTTATTTTGTGTGTATTTTTCAATAAATACGAAAATTACGTTGATGTCATTGTAATATATCACAGCGTAATATATCATATTTCTCATTCCTACATTTAAATGCACTGAAATGTACCAATCGATTGAGCAAACGTGACTTTTACGCTAAAGAGAAATTGCAACCGGAAGTCTCCCTCGTATTCTTGGCAATTTCACACGGCTCGTCCCAAAACAGTTTGTGCTCCAAAGATGGAGGAAGAAGGCATTTCATCAAGTATCCCAACAGAAAGTAAAGCTGGATATGTTCTCAGTAACGTGGCCGAAGTCGTGGAAAGGATTCTGACATTTGTTCCAACTAAATCTCTTCTCCGCATAGCCAGGTACTCTAAACTACCGTTTGGTTGACGTTAGCTAGCCGTGTCGATGGTGATGAGTGCTAATCAGCTAGTTAGTTTACGGACTTTCGTCTAAACTCTCATACTACAGAGTACGAAATGTTACACACAAAGTCACTTTTACTGGCGAAACACACACCATGCATTTAAACATCTATTTTATTGCCCAGACATGTTTAGCTGGTTGTTTACGTGGTAGTATCAAGATGTACGTGCACCGTGAGGAATAAATGCACTTTTAAATGCACTTATTTGCAGAGTAAGGAAAAAAAAATAAGCCTACGAAGTTAATTTGGGAAGTAATATGTAGATAAAAGGTGGTATCTCCAGAGTTCCTACGTTCACGTTTATTAGACCAGCCTGGCTTTTTTAGAACGGAAAGCAAAAGTAAATCTGCATTCGATTCATTGTGAATATCAAGTTTAAACCTATTGGACTTGTATTATTATATGGCTAATAGTAACCCTTCTGATGTTTTGAATATTGTACGGCCAAGTGTTGTTTAAACCGTATTGGCAGCAAAATAATTGTTTTCCTGCTTACTCACAGAAGTGCTGTGCTTACCAGTAATGCTTTAAATGACTAGTTCAAAATGTATTTAATTTGCAGGGTTAGTAGGCTATGGAGAAACTGTGCGCGCAGGGTTCTAAAAACCCAGCAGAAAATGAGCTGGCTGGCTGCATTTGGCACATCCAGATACGAGGAACACATTCTTCTCAGTACTATGGAAGAAGGCTTGCAGGTCGGTTAGCTGTATGTACTTTTTGGTTAATGGTTCTGAAGCAGTTGTTTTTGAACAAAATTTGTGTTCGATTGTGTTAAATACTATGCAATACTATGTAAAAAGGTTTTGTTTTTGTTTTTTCTCAAACAGATTTTTAGAGAGCCATAAACATTTAAGAATTCAAAAAAAATGTTGTAGTGTTAAAAAATGTTTACACTGACTGCTGCTTGTTTTTGGAGGTTTTCTATGGATTGTCATTTACTCTATTCATGTATTTTGTTGTCTTTGCAGAATGTATTCCTGCAGCCCCAGACAGCTTTGTTAATGGTAGATAGTGAAAACTTCAATGGGCACAATGGTTCCTATAGACACAAAAAAGGTGAGGTGTCTTGGTTGTAACTATATGTACTGTTTGTGACACTTTCAGAATTTTTAATTTCTGCATAGGTTCGACCAAAAATCTAATCTGTGAGTAGCAAATATATATGAAAGTGAAAAAGTGAAAGTGACAACCCTTGTCATTGCGAGGTCACGGCACAGCACACATGAACCACAACGAAATTGGACCTCTGCATTTTACCCATGCACACTCAAACCCGTGCAGCAGTGGGCAGCTATTGAAAGCGCCCGGGGAGCAGTGATGGGGACGGTACCTTGCTCAGGGGTACCTCAGGGCAACCTATTGGGAAGGGGTTTGAACCCCCGATCCTCCGATCATGTGGCTAACACCCTAACCGCTAGGCCACCGCTGCCCCAATGAACCTCTAGGATCAGCAGATAATTGGGAGGATGAAATTAGTGTCATGTGTTTTCAATCAATTAAATGATAATTTGAAATGTGTGGGTGCTCTGTTTAACCAAAGTTTGACCTGCACAACATTGTTTTTTATTGATTTTTACCGTAATAGCTAATTAATAAGGTGTGAATATGCAACCTGATCAGCCATATTAAAACCACTGATATGTGAATAACAACTGATGAGGAATGGATCATAGTATCCCCTCAACCACATCTTTCAAGTGCTTGAGCAATTTGAGGACTTTGCAGGTCAAATCAGTTATAATTCATGAACTCCTGTTCATGTTCGTCAGACCCTTCCTGAACATTTTTGTAGTCTGATCCTGCTATAAAAAAACTGGTACCATTAGGAAATACACTTACTATTAGGAGTATGCTTGATTTGCCCAAAAGTTTAGGTTACTTTGTCAAAGTAACAATCACACAAATGAAAGGACCTTGACCACCATTGACCCTGTTGCTGGTTTTACTGATTGTGCTTACTGAGAATACATTTAGTTGGCAATAACCACTGTACACCAGGAGTACCTGACATTCTTCCATTTTGGAGATGCTACCCAACTGTCTAACCATTAAAATTTTACCCTTGTAATCATCACTCTGACCCTCATGCAGGCCCATTCTTTCAGCTTCCAGCACATGACCTGCTAGTACATTTACATTTATGGCATTTAGCAGACGTGCTTGTCCAGAGTGACTTCCAATTCCTGATAGCAGGAATAGTCCCCCTGGATCAACTATGGCGGAGGTGCTCTAGTGGTAGGATACTTAATGGTCGGATGCTTGCCTATGGCCCAAGAGGTCCTAGGTTTGAATCCCACCTCCAGCACTACCAAGTTGGGTTCCTAAGCAAAACCCTTAACCCCAAGTTGCTCTAGGGAGACTGTTCCTGTAATCAGGAACTAGAAGTCGCTCTGGATAAGAGTCTGCTAAATGCCATAAACGTAAACTTGAGGTTAAGGGTTTTGCCAAGGAGGTGGGATTTAAACCTGCGACCTCTTAGGTCATAAGGAAGTATCCTCCCACTAGACCACCACCCACAAGCACTGACTATTCACTTCTCAAATTGTATTTACATCACCATTCAATGGTTTTAATGTTGTTGCTGATAGGGTGTGTGTATAAGTATAAATATATTACAGAGCATGCTTATTTATTGTCTCAAATATTTCTATAAACTTTTAATGCAGCCAGGAAGTGTCAGGATGAGGATGAGTCAGATGCTATGGACAGGCTGAGACGCTTGTTGCCCAACTCCTGTGACATTTTATGCATTATCCCCCCTGGAATTGTTTGTAAGTTTTTATTTATTTATTTATTTATTTTATTTTATTTCAATCATTTTGATTAATGGTTAATTTGCTGAATATATAATTAATTTATTGCAGAACTCTTATAATCATGATTTTCAAAGATTGATATACCGTATTGTCCAAAAGTGTAGTATAACCAGTTACTACAAAATCTAGGACAAGTAACTGAATTCAGGGCCCACATTGAAGACGTTGGTCCTAAACTATAAGCTTTAATATTCACTGTTGCATTTCATGACCATAATGGCAAGCCAACGAAATAAATTAACTTAAATAAATAAAAGCAACAAACTCTAAGTACAACAATGATATTTGATAAACAATAACTGATGTTGCTCATTTACCATCTACAAAACTAAAATGTTTGGACAAGAAGCTTAATTCATGGCTTCAATAGAAAAATCTAGCACAAGCAACTCGGGTTCAGCTGAGTGTTAATATATCGAATCAGGATCCGAAAAAATTTTCTGATCGAGGGAAATAGCTTCCAGCTCACCCCAAATCTCCACATTTGTGCCACATATTTGATATAAAAACTGCTGTTAATAAATAGTTAACTCTGATGTTTAGAGAATATTTTTGAGTAATTCTGAGGACAAATATAGTACTTAAGTTTTAAGACTTTTAATAAAAGCTGTGATAATGATGCTCATATACTCTACTATGTATAAAAATTTTAAACATATATATATTTAGCTTAGCTGAAAACAGTAATGCGATATTTGTAACAAATTAAATTTAAAATTCAATGTTTGCAGTACAGCTACTTTTACTTTATATAGGAAAAAAAAAAAGGCTTGAAGGAGACTATAGAGCTGGTAAGATGCGCAAATATGCTATTGGGGAAAATGTTTTGTGGATTGCCAGATCTAAGTTTCAAGATACGCAGCACTACTTATTATGTAAATGGGGCACTTTACATCCACCATGAAATATTACCCCAACAGTGAATTATAATCCTCATTGTTTTAGGCTGCATTGCTGCGTCTGGCCCAGGACCGATTGCTATCATTTAGGGGGGAAAAATATCAGTTTATCAACGTATCCTACAGATGTTTAGTATAGAGGCTTAGTATTAACCAGGTGATAGAGGAGGCTAATGATGCTGAATATACTATATTACTATGGCTTTAAAAAATCCACCTAATGGTTGCTCAGTCTGAGCCCAGACCTTGACCCAACAGACATGGTAGGGAATGCCCTCAAGAGAGCTGTGCCCATCAGGCCTCTAAAACTGAAGCAATTGTACTGTATATGTGCGAGTGTGTTTGTGTTTCTGCCCCATGATAGGCTGTCAACCCTTCCCAGGGTGTTTCTCTACCTTTGACCCCATGTGTACTGGGATGCACCAAGGTTATTTAATTTAGTCTTTATCAGGCCTATCTTATCTTTTGCTCTTCATTTTGATACCACAGTGCCTCTTAACTATAGTTGTGAATTTTGTACTGTTTTTCTTAATCCCATTACATTACCCTCACAAGGGTAGACCTTTTATTTTTTTGCTCCTCTCCATGGCTCTTCCCCATACTCATCATAAAATATCTAATCACTTTTAAGTTATTAAATTTTACTTTTCAGAACTAAGGCTTATATTAATTATTCTGATTTGATTTATTGAGAGCCATTACTTTTGTGAAATGTCTCTGATGTGACAGTCATTTTATTTTTTTGCAGTGACACCCACTGGGTTGCCTTGTACTTCCCCTCGTGAGTTCATGGAGGGTGAGGCTGGCTTTAGCCTTCTCTTTCCCAATATGGAAGGAGTTCATATACGGCCATTTCACTTCTGCAAAAGCAGCCTTAGCCAGAAGTCTTTGGAGGAAGCAGGTGAAAGTGGCAACAGTATATAAGAAGTGCTTTTATTCATTGTTTTTTTATGTTTTATATTAATTGTGACTTATGTTACCCCTTTTTGATGTTGATGTTTTATTTCTGAATTATGAAAAGCAAGACTGAGGTTGAATAAGTACCACTTCTAAAATGCTTCTAAAATCATCCTACAAATGACTGATATTTGAAGAAATATCTAGGATTCTTTGTAACAGTTATTTTGTTGTTTAAAGGGTTGATTGGAAATCCTGACCTGAAGGTGGTGCTGTTGTTTGGCTATGATGCATATAAATCTGGAGCTGCACGGTTCCTTAACCGGATACTGGAGCCCCTGGCTCACAGTAATGTGCTCATTGCTGGCGGCCATGTGGAAAAGGCCTTCACTCAACAAAGAAACTGGTAGGTTAAAGATGTTAACATCTGGCATAATTAGTTTTAAATGAGTTTCTCTTTGTGAAAAGGGGGTGTTCATGTTGTGTCCAGTTGTTCCCTAGGTTCATTTGGGGTAGTAGGTCTTACCTTGAGTGGCTCCAGGATTCAGGGAGCTTCAGTACTCCTGGATCAGGATGTCAGCAGCCCCAAAGCAGCTGAGGTCACTGTCCGTCGACTAAAAGCGGCCAATATCCCGGAGAGAAACACCATAGGTTTCATGTTTGC
Organism: Hepsetus odoe; assembly: GCA_017165825.1. Classification (NCBI taxonomy): domain Eukaryota; kingdom Metazoa; phylum Chordata; class Actinopteri; order Characiformes; family Hepsetidae; genus Hepsetus; species Hepsetus odoe. The sequence goes on along the minus strand of CM029380.1, from coordinate 11,347,163 downwards.
ATGTGTGGCTCGAGGACACAATCACTACAATAACCAACACAATGTTGAAGCTGACACCTTCCACAAGATTTTTCCTTGCGTGCCACTCTTTGGGTTTTTTGGAAATGGAGAGATTGGCTGTGACCGCATTGTTAAAGAGAACTATACCCTGAGTGAAACGGACGCTAATGGGCTGCAGCACGGTTACACCACTGTTATGAGCTTGGTACACCTAGGGTAATGCATTACTGGCTAAGAAAAGATTTATGCAGCAAAGTAGATCCGGTTACGCTGTTAGTAGATTTCTATTGAAATTCTTAACTGGAGCTGTATTCTTATCTATATGGGCTGCTCAATATAAACACAGGCAGTTTTTGCTTGATTTGTAGGCTGCCAACCTTGAAACTGGACTTTTACATAAGTAATGTTAAAGCATTATGTAGTTTCTTCAGTCATTATGGACTGCTTCTTAATTTTAATAGGTAAGAGTTACTCTGAGCTTCTCCTTACTGAAATAAGATATTTAACCTGTACTTAATTCTCAAGAATAAGGATAGTAAAACTACTTTAGAACCCACACAATCGAAACGACCGAAACAAAATCTATTTTTCCTGTTGAATGGGAGCAGAATCCGCAGTCAGATGGATACATAGATGTTTTAAGTTTAGGAAGCCAGTATCTGAGAGTTTTCATTTAAATATCTGACCATACATAAATGTTCCTAAAATGTACAAAAAGGGACTAAATCTACCTGGATTAGCAGTACAGAGAAATTTAATACTTGGAGTATACGAAAAATACAGTGAAATTAATAAAAGAATATTTTTTGAATAGCATCCCCGTGTCTCCTGCAATTGCATTGTTCTGCAGTAAAACACAAACCATTAAACCTTTGTTTGACATTGGTCAAATCTGGATCTTTTTTTGATGTCTAGTGTGTGTACTGTGAATTTTTTTTTTTTAATTTTAATAAATCATGTTTAGCAATACTGTTAGGATTTTGAGCTCATCATGCATTCCTAGAACCTAAATGATCTATGTAGTGACAGTTTAATTTCTCATTTTCTTTTTCAGGGTAATCCTTGACACAGTAGTGCACTTAAAACTAAGATTCAGGAATCTTGTTTTAAGTTAAAACAGTGACTGTAAACATTCCAATGTTTAATCAGCTGAACAACCATATTCAAGTCAGTGCACTTTATATATAAAAAAAAAAGTTTATAAAGAGCTGTTTGTCTTAGATAAGGGTTGTTTCGATAAGCATCAGTCACAGTCTTCCTGTATGCGTTCCTGTTTTTGCTTAATTCTTTAGCATGGCTTAAGTCAGTAAACTGGCAAAACATACATCTAAACCATTTCAAGCAAACTTCAAAATCTTATCACATCTGCACTGTTATCTCAACAATGCTAGACATACAATAGCAAAATAGTGTGCTATCCCCAGCTATAGTGTAGTGCTGTAGTTCACTAGCCAAGTGAAGTGCTGACATTCTGCAAGGATTCATACCTTTACCAACCACAGATGGCAGTACCAAGACAAATTTTAAATGTTAGGCCTTAATTTCTTTTTGGTTTTATTTTTATTTGATTAACATAATTCTTTATATTATGTAATCATTTGACAAAATGGTAACACATCAGGAATGTAAATCTGTTTTACTGTACACGTTGCACCTTTTTTACTATTAAAATTTGTGGGATTTAAATTTCTCAACTTTTTCTTCATTTATTCTCCTGGGAAATTTAGCTTTACATATTCTTTTAAACATTTTTTCCTGTGAGTGAACAAATACATCAAACCACAGATTCACAGTTTCGTCTGAAAATTCTGGGGTTATGTACACAGACTTAACTAATTATGAAATGGCTAAGAAAATTAACAGCATTTCTGGGTGTATTTGGTAGGTGTGCTTCATTGTGAACAGTATTAAGACCATTCAGTTTTAATATTCCTTGAATTACAATCCATCAAAATGAAAGAAACATGAACATTATGAGCATGCATAAGCCAAGAATTGATGGGATGCCTGTGCTGTCAGGAAAAAGATACTGTGTAGGTAGTGGTTTGGCTCATTGAGGTAATTGAACCTGATTTTGCAGTAAAATCCCATTTAGTCTAATTTCTTAAAAGCACTGATTGGACGTGGAAATGAATGCAGACCAATGATACAAAATAGGATGAGCTTATATATATATATATAAATCGCTTGATATATTTAAGTTCTTAATAATTTTTGACAGCCTTAAAAGGCATACCAGATAAGGTGTTTCACTTATTGAAAGCAAAACTGAGGTCAGAAAGCCCTAATTGCAAATAACAACAAGGGCCATGTCAGAAACAGAACAACCAATGCAAACAGCATCAGATCAATGTGAACATGCAAGCCTTTTCCTGTAGCTGTGGTCAGGTAGCCCTGAGGTAGCCCTGGAGCCGTTTTAGGGCATTCTTGCAGTGGGGCAGCTGTCAGATTGTGGCTTGCCCCGGGATCGATTCAGGCAGAAATGCTTTTAGGATCACGCCAGAGCCCAGTGCTAAAACCATCATTCTGAGCATTCCCTCAATAAGGACAAAACTCCACACAGTGGCCTGTGCCTCGGGCTCCATTCCACAGAGGAAAGAGGTGAAAAACATCTGTTCCTGTCACCTGCCAACCAATCCAGCCACATGCAAAAGACACGAAGGCCCAGCCACCCATGCGCATAAGCCAAAGTCATGCTGCACATTCAGATCCCCAAAGGACTGTGTTAAATCTGGCTTTTAGGAACAAGCGTGGCGTTTTGGCAGAACATGGAGTCTTTGTAAGCACTAACAGCAACTGTCTGTTTGGTCACCTGAGTTCAACCTGCACTCTATTGCCCCAGGATGCCACAGCACACACATCAAGCTTTACTTTAAGACTCTTTCCATGTTGAGAGCAGCCTCAAGAATAGGATGGACAGAGGTGCACTCCAGAACTATTGCCTTCTGAAGAAGAATGATTTGTTGTCAAACACAGGGGTAGCGATGGCCTAATGGTTCCTAATGGTTAGGGCGTTGGTCTCAGATTTAGAAGGTTGTGGATATGAAAGTGAAAGTGACAACCCTTGTCATTGCGAGGTCACAGCACAGCAAGCGTGAACCACAACAAAATTGGACCTCTGCTTTTAACCCATGCACACGAACACCGTGCAGCAGTGGGCAGCTATTGAAAGCACCCGGGGAGCAGTGACGGGGACGGTACCTTGCTCAGGGGTAGCTCAGGGCAACTTACTTGTGAGGGAATTGAACCCACAATCTTCCGATGCGGGCCAACTCCCTAACCATTAGGCCACTGCTGCCCTCTTTTTCTTTTTGAATATGAATCCCTGACTATTAGGTTGCCCTGAGGTACCCTTGAGCAGGGTACTGCTCCCCAGCTGCATTAAATATCTGCCCTTTGCTACGTGGCATGTATGGTTTAAATGGCTTAATTTTGTTGTGCTGTGCTGCTGTTTCACAATGACAAAAATAGTCACTATCACATTGGACCATTATATTATCAGACAGCAATAATTTACTTTTACTTCCATTTAAGATAAAATAATTATCTTGTATTTTTTTCAGTGAGAGTAAAAACAAACTCAAAATTTAAAAATAAACTTTTCTGACATTTCCAAAATATACCCACCTTTCTTTTCAATATCAGTCATAAGCCTTAGATAGGTGGATTGATTTCCTTCTCATATATCCCCTGTTTAAAAAGGGCCCACAAATTATCAATAGGGTGTAGGTCAGGTGAAGAAGGGGACCATGTCATTATTCTTTCATTTTGAAGGCATTTACTGGCTAGCCACTCAGTGGAGTACTTCAGTGCATATGATGGAGCATTGTCCTGCACAAAAATCATGGTCTTCTTGAAGGATGCAGACTTTTTACTGTACGACTGCTTGAAGAAAGTGTCTTCTAAAAACTGGCAGTAAGTTTGGGAGTTGATTTTGAATCCATCTTCAACTTGAAAAGGCCCAACAAGCTCATCTTTGACAAAACCAGCCTATGCCAGTACCCCGCCTCCACCTTGCTGACGTCTGAGTCGATGCTGAGCTCTGTGCTCATTACTAATCCAGCCACGGGCCCATCCATCTGGTCTGTCAAGAGTCACTCTCATCTCTTCAGTACATAAAACCTTTGAAAAATCTGTCTTGAGATATTTTTTGGCCCAGTATGTACGTTTCAACTTATGTGTCTTGTTCAGTGGTGGTCAGGTTTCAACCATACTTACCTTAGCCATGTCTCTGAGCAAAGAAATTTGTACGGCACTCCAGGCAGTTCCGGAATATGACAGCACTGGAAGATGGGTTCCTATTAGCTTCATGATTCTTCTCAAATCTTTGGCAGTTCATTTGCTTCTTTTTTTCTAGAGGCTCTGTTGACTATTTATAAAAGTTCTGTGATCATGCCCAAATATCTTTGCAATTTCAGTGCAGTGCAGAGTGCTGCATCCCTCTGAAAGAAGTTTTACAATTTTTGGATTTTCAGAGTTAGTTATATCTCTTTTCTGGCCCATTTTGCAGAGATATGAGTGAAAACAAAGCTCTTTTGCCTGTAGGCCATGGACACAGTAAGGTGGGCCGTGAAAGCTTTGTCACAGGAAATGGACAGTAGAGACAGGAAGTTGGATTGAAAGGAAGAGCAGCTATATGGACAACTTTCTTCAAAATTTTTTAAATTAAATATCTATTGTCTTTAACACTGCAGTTACAGTCAGAGGCTATATTAAATATAAGGAGCATACTACTGAATAGTGGGGCAATTTGAAAACCTGTACAGGTCAGATATTATCTATCTTATACAGTAACATGCAAGAGTTTGGTCACCTTTTTTTAAAATGTCTGTTACTGTGTATAGTAAGCAGACTAAATAAGCAGAATATGAACTGATCACCAAAAGGATCATATTCTTTCAAGAGTTAATGCTGTTACATACCTACAAAATTAGTTAAAATTCAGTGCAATTATTTCTGCAGAAGGAGGTCATACCAGATACTGAAAGCAGTACTGCATGCAAGTATACCATTTAGAGAAAAGCAGCTCATGAGGATGTCAAGACATATCTATCGAAATAATGTAAATAATTCATGTCAATTATCATTAGTGCTGTCAAAGAGCTGTCAAAACAGAAACACTCCACTGTTTCTATGGGTGTTCTTTAATGAGCATAACACTAATTAGTCATAATTAATTAAAAACCATTTTGCTGCTAATTAAATACATTGAACTATTTGCATTTGTAATTGTTAATTAAAAGAAATATGAGAATGAATACATGGTTTGTAAAGCATGCTAATGTCACTTTTGAGCATTTCTCTGTGGAGCAGTTAATGAAAGTAAAGTGTCTCGCTCAGATGACACCAGCTGGATCCAAGCCATATTAAAAATTTCAAATTTCTAATCAGTATTAGGTTTATTTACAAAGTGCATGTACTACATAAATAGCTATTGTGGTCATATCAGAAACTGAATGCTTAGGAAATACATTATTTATTCTGTCATATTGAAAATGACTGAAATTACAGCTCTCATTTCTTTAACTTCTTTAATGTTTCTGTATGTTGCAGGAACAACCTAAGAAAAAACAACAATGATTAACATTTTCTCATTTTACTCAAGCTGAATCAGTGGAATTTGAATTATTTTATTATTATTATTATTATTATTATTATTATTATTAATTTGGGTAACAAATGAGAATTTTGCAATTGTATGACTACTCTTAACACACGTTATCTGAAAATACACAATAACACTCAACACCAAACTGTAGCCAGTAGGTTAAAATGTAACAAATGCAGTCAAAGCAGACACAAAAACACAAACATGCTAACCTGAGTGTATGCCTCCTCTTTTTGGATCTCAATAATTCAACAGAGCTACATTACCATTGGGTGGAATAATGGACGTTTGAGAATTCATAAGGGAGACAGTTTACATGTTTCGTCTGACTAAGTCTCTCTCTGGGTCACTGGTGTGTCTGTGGTCACTGACCAAGCCTATATATGGAGCCCCAGAGCCTAAGTGGAATAAACCACTGCCCCTCCACTTTACACTACAAACCAGAGTACTTTACACAACCACAGAGACTGATATCATCAGACTGTTACAGAAAGTATGTTATCATTTATTTTTTTCTTGCATTTCAGTTTGCTATGTTGTAATAGATATATATTCAAAATGGCACTCTGTTGCAAGCAATATTAATCCTGTGAAATGACATTGATATGATGAACTTCTGCATCAAAAAACCTGGTTATGATTATACTGCATTAATTCTTTATGTGTGGTTTCCACGTCATATCAGATGCTCTCCTTATTTGACATATCATAAAGATGACTTGCCTAAAGGAATGATCTAAGAGTGCTTGATTGTGCTTAACATTTTGACAGGGCAGTATAGTTACTTAGAATGTGTAGCATTACTATGAGTGCAACTGAATTCTCCTGAACTGGCTATTAGACACCAAGCTCAATAATCAATAATTTAGCTCAATAATCAACCTACCAGCTGAGTTCTTTCAAAAACTGTGCAAGTGTACCTAGAAGAATTGATGCTGTTTTGTAGGCAAAGGGTGGTCACACCAAATATTGATTTGATTTAGATTTCTCTTTTGATCATTCTTTTTTGATCATTTTGATGCATTTTGTTGATTGATGAAAATAAATGATTAACACTTCCATTTCTGAAAGCATTCTTTGTTTACAGCATTTTTCCACATCTGCCTAAAACTTTTGCACAGTACTGTATATATATATATATAAAAGATGTAATTAATTTAGCTCATAGAAGACACTATGGCATTTATAAATATTGTGACTAAATGTCACAGATGAGGTGTAGAGGCGGGATATGTGTGCGAGTGTTTTTTCTTATTTTTTTGTGATAAACATTTACATAGCCAACACAGGACAAATAAAACAAGACATAGCTGAAACAAATATGCTACACATATACAATACAAGACAAGAAATGGCTAGAAAAATAGTGTAACAAAAGCACATGGAAAAGCAAACAGGGAGGGAAAGAAAACAGACAGAGACAAGGACAAGGCAGTCCAGGGTGATACTCAAGTCAACGGGGTGAACAGCTGACTGGACAATGGACTGGACAGGGGTTAAACAGGGGTTTAAGCAGGAATGGACAGGATACCAAAATAAGGGAACATGTGACTGGACCTGGGGACTGGACAGAAAGCTGGACATGAGACATGGGAAAGAACAAAGAGAAAGGGAAGAGGAAGAGAACATACAGGGTGGATGGAGCGGGTGAATAAACAGTGAATGGTTACACAGGCCTGGCATGGGCACATGGCAAGAACAGTACCTGTGTCAGACTATACACAGCTGAGAACACTATTTCTCAGGCAGAACTAGGGAGGAGACAAAGAGACAAAAAACAAAAACAAAAGCACATGGGCAAAGATATATATTTTTTTCACTATGGAAATGTGACAAGAAGAAAAAAATGTCTTAAGGTCTCACCGGGAAAAAGTCAACAACAGGCCATGGTCAGCAACCTGGAAAAAAGATGTTTCTGTATCCTTGATAATCAAAACAATGGTCACCATTCAAAAACAAATTTTTGTCAATTTTAGAATGAAAAAAAAAAAAGTCACATAAATACAAAAATGTGAAAAAAGTAATATCTACAGGAACCCACAACTCTACTAATTATGTTTACAAAACATTTCTTTTGAACATTTACTTTACTTAGGAATGGCATTAAATGAAATTAACATTTTACTTCTTTGTCTTTATTTTTCTGTTACATTGTTCTCAGGACATTAACAAGGCAAAGCGAGAAATCTTTTTTTGGTTTAAGTATTATTATTATTAAATTAAAGGACAATCCTGGTGACATTAATTAGTCTTAATCCTTTAGGACTGGTAGGAAATTTTGAAATGACAAACAAAAATAACCATGCTTCAGAATGCTGTAGCATTGCACAGAATGAAATATGTAATAAATTCCAAACAGTCTCTCAGACAGATCTGAGCCAAGAGAAAAAATGCAAATAAATTATACATCATACTTTAAAAAGCTTCTCAGGTTGCCTTTTAGAACATTCTTCTTAAGTGCACTACATCACGCTGAAATGAATTCGCTCAAAGAAGAAATCCACTCAAGAGACTGTTGCCATGGAAATGGGATAACTATTTTTTTTTTACATTTTGCATTTACATAAAACATTTTTTTTGGTAGAGTGGATTGGCACTTTTTGCCCTTCAGTTTCAGTGAAGTGGGTCAGTTGCATGGAAAACACTCAAATTTTATCAGCATGCTTTGCTCTGATAGTATATCAGATCAGATCTCTGCCTTTACACCAGTACCGTTATTCAACATGCTTATGTTGAATCTGCTGGAAGAAACAGCAACTTTATTCATAGTGAATCAAAATATACATAATGTTTTCTATAACTACATATCCAAAACTGTACTCAAACTTCTTCCAGCTCTGCATTAAGGTAGTACTGACTAATTCATATTGTTTTTAAATGCAAAATGACTTTCACTGCCAGTCTCTGTGATAAAATCATGAAAATAGCTATTATCCATCCATTATCTGCCACTTGTCCCAAATGGGGTCGCAGGGGAGTGCTGGTGTCAAACCCAGCACACACAGGGCGAGGACGGGGGATGCACCCTGGACAGGTCGCCAGCCCATCGCAGGGAGGAGCGGGACGGGGACGGCACCTTGCTCAAGGGTACCTCAGGGCAACCTATTGGGAAGGGGTTCGAACCCCCGATTCTCCGATCATAAGGCCAACGCCCTAACCACTAGGCCACCACTGCCCCGAAAATAGCTATTAATTTAGCTTAAATTGTATTAAAAGCTTATCACATCCACACATAAGTCAAAAGCAAGTCAAAAAAGCGTAATCTTCATCCCAGCAAAGTGCTGAATGATATGATGCATGCACTGTAAAGCAAATTTAAAAGGAAAGCAAGCAATTGCTAATGTTGTTTGTTTAAAGAAAGTAGATTATGAGTAACCCTTATAACCTACACAAACCAAAAGATTACTGTTTTTATTACTGTGCAGTGGAAATTCTGATAATATTTTAGAAATAAAAAATGTTATATTATTAAAATGTAAAATACAACATAACTTTTAAATAGCAGTACACTTTTGATCAGAATTAGATTTTTTAGAAATAAAGTTTACATTCCATTTACATTTATGACATTTAGCAGATGGTTTTATCCAGAGTCATTTTCTTTTTCTAATAAGGTACATTCTCACTGGAGCACCTCAGTGGTAAGTGATGGAGGTATGATTGGAGTTATGATCCATAGGAGAGAATTATCATCATCCCAACTTTAGGATATTAAATCTCAAACTTTTTCTCCACCATTTGATTCAGCTATTGTTATATGATTTTATATGAATGTTTTATGTGATTATATGATTTGTAAAATTCACATAGCCCTCTTTTGGTATTAGTTATCTTTATTTTAACATACATAAATTTTAAATTGCATTGACCGAGAATGATGTTAAAAGTGAGATCTGAGAATTGCACCAATTTAACACACAATTCTTTCATTCGAATGAATGAAACAAATTTTAAGAAGTTACCATATACAGTGCCTACCAAAAGTATTTATGCTATGTACTGACAACATGTTGGTTAAAGATTAAAAGAGGACTATGAGAAAAGTGATCAGATTTTCAGTTTTTATTTCCTGTTATTAACAATATGTTATATTACAAAGACACAGCACCTTGTGCATCTGACCAACTGGTTTTTCAAGTAAATAAAAGTATTTGAATATGTGAAGCTAACAGTATTTTGTTGGAAAGGTGTCTCCTGTTAGAATGATTTTTTTAAACTATTAATTTACATTTACAGCATTTAGCAGACACTCTTATCCAGAGCAACTTCCATGTCCTAATTACAGGTAAAGTCCCCCTGGAGCAATTCAGGGTTAAGGGTCTTGCTCAGGAATCCAATGAAAGTGATGAATCCAATGGGGGTAGTGTTGGAGGTGGGATTTGAACCTGGGACCTCTTGATCCATAAGTCTGCAGGCAAGTACCCTACAACTAGACCACCACCACCCCTTGGCTATAAGTAGTGCTTATTGTTTACCATTAGCTGAAGTTTTGAATTTCACTGAATTTCAGTGAGACTGCATTTGTTGCAAAAAAGGAGAGCACCAACAAGAATAGCAGACAGCTGTCTATAAGGGAAAAGCATGCTATTCCAAAGCGGAGAAAAGAGGTTAAAAATCTAAAAGAATTATTTAACCAACACTGGGCATAGCCATTACAACAATTTGGAATGTTATCAAAAAAGAAAAAGAAAGTGACCAATGTACTGAAAATTAATCGGCCTATTATGAATGAAACACAGATTTATGAGAAAAAGATTAATCTCTACCAAAAAACTAAAGTGTGGTGAAATAAAAAATAAATGTACATGATCCAAATTTTACCAACTATAAGACGCACAGTAGAGGTAGTGGCATGGTTTGAGCTTGCATGACTGTTTCTGGAACAGTCTCAATAGACTGATAGAAATGTGAATCCTTTATTTATACCATTAAGGAAAATAATGTCTAGTAGTTCAAATTAAAAGTTAAAATTGTTAAAAAATAATCATAAAAAAAAACAAAGAGAGCAAAAATAAATACAAATAGTAGGTACAGTGGGTCAGTAAATGCAGTGTTGAAAGGTAGGGTGACAATCAAGTCTTGAATCATTTCTGTTGACAACATTGACAAGTCTTGAATCATTTCTATTGACAAAAATGATCTTCTAAAGTGTTCTGTTGAAATTAGCAGTGAAAGAAGCTACTGTATTTATCATACTGTATTTACTTCTCTGATCAACCCAATTTTTATGGATTGGGTGACTGCTTGTCAAGGATGGCTTGTTCATTCTTCCCTATACACCTTTCCACCATAATTCCCACTGAGTCCACAGTCCTGCCCAACAGCAAGCCAGCCTTCTTTACCAGCTTGTCCAGCCTTTTAATGCTCTTATCTGTTATACTGGCTTCCCCATAAACAACAGCAAAAGAAAACCAGCAACAACTGCTGTATATAATCTTCTTCCTCTCCTTTCGGTTGTTCCCGTTTAGGGGCCGCCACAGTGGATAATCCGTTTCCATTTCTTACTTTCTTCCGCATCTTCCTCCTTTAAACCAACCACCTGCATGTCCTCTCTCACTACTTCCATAAACCTCCTCTTTTGTCTTCCTCTTTTCCTCTTTCCTGGCATCTTCAAAATCCTCCTCCCTGCATCCAAACCACTCCACTTTCCTTCCTTTCATTCACACTCATGTATTCTGTAGTTCTCTAGGCACCCTGTCATATGCTTTCTCCACAAAGGCACAGTGCAACTCCTTCTGACCATCTCTGTACTTCTCCACCAACACCCTTGGAGCAAACATTGCATATGTAGTGCTCTTTCTCGGCATGACACTCTTTTAGCTAACAGTAGCCCAATTTTCATCTGGACCACACTGGTGGCAGTCGTTGTTAACCCAGGCTTCGATCGATCTGGTATGGAAATCTGTTTGGTTGTCTGCATATTGATTTGGCAAAAGTTTTACACCGGATGCCCCCATTTATCTTGGCTTGGGACCAGTACGAAGAAATACACTGGCTTCTGCATCCCTAGTGGCTGGGTTAACTGCTGTATAAAATAATAGCATTTTATTTGCATACATTGAATGATCTGTGTCTTTTGAGGTAAATGCAACTGCTCTGCCCCTTCCTGTAGAAGAATTATGTAGTATGTAGTATTATATAATAAGTAACTAATGATAGTAGCAGCAGTAGTAATTTTGAAGTTTACAGAGAAATACATCGAGACAAATCAGAATTTATTCAAAAGACAATGAAAAAAAAAAGTGCCAAGTTATGAAACCAAAGCATCCTTCATGGATTGAAACTTCCAAGCCAATAACTAGACTTTAAGACAAAATAACATTCCATGATTTTCATTTATTTTCAGCAAACAACAAATGAAAGACCTGCAATGGGCTGGCGACCTGTCCAGGGTGCGTCCCCCGTCCTCGCCCTGTGTGCGCTGGGTTGGACACCAGCACCCCCCCGCGACCCCGTTTGGGACAAGCGGCAGATAATGGATGGATGGATGGAACAAATGAAAGATGTCTTGGTAAAAGCTGGGAAATTCATGACTAGCAAACAACCAACAATTTGGTGAAGTCAGTGGGTCACAGGTTTGATGCAATTATTGCAACTGTCACACTGTGGTGGATTGGAAAAGAACTCAGGCCAGCTCGGCTAACCTCCAGTCATTGGATAATTGGAGGGCTCAGATGGATTGGACATAAATGCGGAGTCGGCATTATGGAAAGGGGTCTTATTAAACATATGCATATAACACCCAAGCATAAACCAAACACAGTGCTCACACAGACTTTCAAACAAAGGGACAATGACCAACAACTCTGCCCTGACTCACCTGGGCTCTATATACCTTTAGATTAATGAGGCACACCTGGTGACATAACAAGGCGCTAGGTGTATCTAGTCAGGGCAGAGTGACATGACAGCAACCAAATGTTAGTGTAATTTTCTTTCAAACTTCTGTTCTGTTGATTTTGGTCATTTGGAAAAACTGGGTGCTTAGGTACACAAGGCACTATGTTCTAATATTTTAATATATCTATATGTAAATACCAGGAAATAGCAAAAAATCTAAAATGTACTGAATGCTCTATAATAACTTTCAGTGTACTAATTACATGATTGGACACCAACCAATTTCATTGCTGCTAAGACACTGTGTGGCTGGTAAATATAGCAAGCAATTTTGAATAAGCCTAGATATCAATGTGAATGTCAAAAACAATAATGAACAGTAAAAACCCAGTTCAAAAGTTCATTAAGGCAGTGGTGGCCTAGTGGTTAGGGAGTTGGCCCCACATCGGAAGATTGTGGTTTCGTTTCCCTCATAAGTAGGTTGCCCTGAGGTACCCTTGAGCAAGGTGCCATCCCCGTCACTGCTCCCCGGGCGCTTTCAATAGCTGCCCACTGCTGCATGGGTTTGAGTGTGCATGGGTTAAATGCAGAGGTCTGGGCAGTGGTGGCCTAGTGGTTAGGGAGTTGGCCCTGTATCGGAAGATTGTGGGTTTGATTCCCTCACAAGTAGGTTGCACTGAGGTACCCCTGAGCAAGGTACTGTCCCAGTCACTGCTCCCCAGGCGCTTTCAATAGCTGCCCACTGCTGCACGGTGTTTGTGTGCATGGGTTAAAAGCAGAGGTCCAATTTCGTTGTGGTTCACGCTTGCTGTGCTGTGACCTCGCAATGACAAGGGTTGTCACTTTCACTTTCACTTTAAATCAACCATTTGGAGTGAAATAACTCAGCAAGTGTTTTGTGCAATATTTATCAGATGGGTATGAATGGGTTGCATTTAGTTTAATATTTTTATAGGGTACAATAATTGCAAATACCCACAAAAAACCCCCATTATTATTGTTTTTATATTTCAAAAAATTTTAATTTCACTTTGGCAGAAAGAAACACAAGCACAATGAGCTTATTTTATAATCAATATTATTGAAATTGTAAAATTCTTTTCATTTAATCACCACCTTAACATCACTGCATCTTGAAGACCTGAATCTACTGTGACACACACACACAAATGTTATTTAGTACTTGCCTAAACAGCAGGCTGACCAGGCTGTTGAGCCTTGGATCTACGTACAAGCCCAGCCCATAAGTAAGGGCTGTCGTGTATTTGGGGGTCTGTCCAGGATTGTAGCCCAGCAGCACTTCCCTACAACCTCCCATGGGAGCAACCCATCAGTTGCTCTCAGCTAAATGCACTCAGATATGAATATTTCAGAGCCATTTAATGCTCCTGCTGCAGCCCCTGAGGAGCCCAGCATCAATTTGTGAACACGCCGTTAAAAGCTGGGCAGTATAATCTGGAGTGAGAGCCTCTCCACTCAACCCCTCACACCCCTGCTCTCCAGCTGCTTGCCAGCAACACTGGCAACTTTCTCCTGCACAAACTCCACTTCCCCCAATCTCCCCAAGTCAAACATATATATATATATATATATATATATATATATATATATAAGTATCTAAGTGACTTGACAGACAAATGGGCTGGTAATTTGACCCCAATTGGTCAGTTTTCCCAGAGTGTTCAAGTACAACTGACATAGCAAAACAACTGAACATCAACACAGCATACAGGCCCCTTTTAATGAAATAATTCCATAGAGCAAAAAGAGAAAAGAGAGAAAAAAGGAGAACTGGAGTTCTTCAGTTTGTCTCCATAGATCAGGAGTATTGTTTTATGTATTCTCTGGTGAAACACACACACGCACATAATCTGTACTCAGGGAGTCTAAGGCAGAGATACTTGGAATGTTTGCAGTCCATCACAGCAGCTGGAACACATTTAATTCAGCTTATTTGTTAATGTGTAAAGTTCAGTATGTTTGAGAAGGAAAATAATAACTAGTGCTAGACACAGAACCTCAATAGATTTTCCTCAATAGAACCTTTCAGATGTTAAGTAGAACCTTTTCAATGTGTAAACCTGCAGAAAAGCCACAGCCAAATACATTCTGACAGCACACTCTTACAGCAGAGAAGCAGAATCTGAATCTTTAGATCTGGCATTTAATCTTTATACTTTTAAAAGATACCCTAATAGGAAAAGATCAATTGTTGTAGTGAGACTGAAAGATACATTGCAGAGCTTCAATGCCTAAAAGGTACTAAAGTAAAGTGATCAAATGAATGTTTAACAAATCTTTAAGCTTTCAGTTTTTAGAAATTTCGAAAATTAATCTGAGAAAAATGGAAAAAGGGCAAAAATATATAAAAAAGGGTCAAAAATGAAAGGATCAGATTTTGCACATCCTCTAACTGAAGATTTGAAATTGTTTTAATGCCATGACTAGATTCTAAAAAATTTGTAAAAATAAACTTAACTAATGTGTGAGCAAATTAAGTAATGAGACAAAAATTGTCTCATGGTGACAGGCTGAAGTGCTTTCATTTTCATTAGAGTGACACATATATTTGTTAAATCTCTTAATAAACATGCCAAATTAGGTGTGTTGTTGGCAGGAGCATTGATACAAGGTCACAAGACTTTGCAACAATGGCAGTCTGACAGCTACCCTGAAACAGTAGTAATGGCTTTGTTTCTTCTGCCAACAATGCAGAAATGCCCACGGGCTGCAATCAAAAATTAATATTAATTATTACGTGAATGCTGCATTAAGTCAGACATATAATGAATTATACATTCCCAGCATGGTTCTACTTTCAGAGGAGTGTGCATAAAGACCAGATTTTTTCCCTCTCTTTTCAGTCTTTCTGACTGGCTGCAAAACGCGATTCACCCCTCAAATCAAACAAAAAGAAAACTTTGCATTATTGTAATAGAGAATGTTTTTCTTAGAATTAGGAATATATTTTTTGGCTGTTCTTTTCTGTCTTTTTGTTTTGTTTGTTTGTTGTTAGCATTCTGGAAATAACAAGAAAGTTATTGTTATTGAAATATGGTTAATCTCTATGATATTCTTATAAGGTAGTGGATTTGGAATTAGGTATTTCCTTTAGAGTCAAGCAAGGGGTTCCAAAGTGTCTGCTCTAGCTCTGCCAGACTGTGCAATAGCTTCATTCCACAATTCACCTGAACTCTTAGCATACATTGACATTTGACTCATTCTTAAACATGAATCATTACATTAATTCCAGTACACTACCTCACTTTATAATAATAACTTTAACTTAAAAAGAGGAACATTCACTCACTGGTTTTTATGCAATTTTTTGTGCAATTATATGTGCCATACATGCTGTATGCTGTTCGGAACTTAAACTTATGCTGGATACACTAAAAACTTACACATTTAAATACAGTATTACCTCAGTCAAGTGTTTGCAATGTGATTTATTGTTAATTTATTGTAATGTTTCTGTCATGTCTTCTGTTTCATGTTCTTTGTTATACATTAATGCACTTTGTTTTAAAATGTGTTATGTAATTGTTGCTGTACTATTGCTACATAATAGAATAGAATCAGCAAATGTGTGTGTATGTTTTGTCCATGTTTTCTTGAACATAGCATTTTAGGCTGCTGATGTGGTTCCTTTATCTTTTTACCTTTTTACCATTTTTTTTACAAATATTTTGTGATTGTGAAGAACCTTTCAAAGGAATAAAGAAACTTCACAAAATTAAGGGCAATTCTTAAAATCTCTACATTATGTATGTTATACTTTAGAAATGTGCTATATAAAAACATTTTGTTTAATTTTGTTTTGTGAATATGTTTACCTGAGATTATTGTTTAACTTTATCTTTATGACTTCTCTAAATTATATTTCCTTTTTGCATTCCAGTAATCCTGAACAAAAAATAATCTATTCAGTCATTCTGTTCACTGTTTCTAAGTGAATTTCAAATAATGGTTTACATTATTTGATTTGGATTACAAAAAACATATCACAGATGTAAATGCCCAAATTTAAAAAAATGTATTCTTGCTGTGCTGAATTTTGTGTGTGTATATATATATATATATATATATATATATATATATATATATATATATATATATATAATATATATATATACACACTCTCACAATAATAAAACCATATTGCTATTTGCTACAACTTTACAGAGAATTAAAACTATATGATCTTATATATTATATCTTCTTGATATAAATTTCTGTGAACCTGAATTTAGAACCATTTTGTTCTATATTTATATATTTTTAAATGTATAAAGGTCAGCAGGCATTTCAAATTATAAAACAATAATTATATAAATAATTGAAAAGAATGATATGAGGTCTGTCCTGACAACAGTGATATGTAAGATAATATTTACTTTACTTATGTTCTTAATACTTCATTATATGCTGTCCTGAAAGAAAAAATTGGAAATTGGACACACTGCACTTCAAGTCTCCAATGAATGTATTAAATCATTTAATATTACAAGCTGCCATTAGTCATGCTTAAACTCTGCTAATGTATGCCCCTGACAGCTGGCCCATCCCTGCTGGATAAAGACATGGATCACATGTTTCCCGACTTATTCAGTTTGAAGTAATGAAATTAGAAAGTCATTTTTTACAGACACAAAGCAACACCTCAAACTAACTGTGTGGGACCTGTGTTGTTTGTTGAACAAATGTTTGTTTACAGTTTGTCATGCTTTTGGAATTCCAAAGCACAAGAGGCAGATGGTGGGGCATTTGAATGAGCATAGACAAGTGTGAATATTTGTACTAATGTACACATTCACACTTGTGTATGCTCATTTGCACATTCAAAGTCAAAAGAAAGAAACCCATTATTTAGCAAGGTACAGATAATTATATTGCAGTCTTGCCCACTTCAACCTGCGTAAGAGAGAACCTGGCATCACTGGTAGCTCTGGCAGCAATTATAGTTGTAATAGCATGAACACTTTCAAAATTATACTATACCAGAAGCCAAACTTCTACCAAAGTGAAAATGTCTAAATAATAACGGGGCGAAGATCTAATCAAAGGTTAAACTCAGGCCAGGGGACAACAAAAGTGAGTAAACAAGCATAACAAGCATTTACATCTTTCCTTATATTAAATTTTATCCGACCAAACTTGCTCTATGCCACAAAACAATGAATTTTCTCCACTTTTGAACTATATGTTTCATTTAAAAACAATATTGCTATGAATTATTAACTTGAAAAGTCAATGTAAAGGTAAAAAAGACAACAAATGTCAGAGCACCCCAGCTCAACACCTAACAAGCACTACCATGTAAGTTATCACCCTGGATATTAACTTTGTAAAGCTCCATCTACCATGATGCATCTGGTAAGTAGGTTAAACAGTTGGACATGGGCTGTAACTAGAATGAGATCACACCCAATATCTGGAAATATTGCATCCAATGAGAATCTGCAGTTTAGCTTGCACAAAACCAAGAGTTAGCACTTGTGCTTTGGCCTCACAGAAACAGTTTGGTTTTAGACTGTGGGGTCTTTATTTTTTTTTTTAGAAGAACTTTAGAAGCATATTTTCATTGCTTCACAAGCTCTCACACATAAAGTATATCAAATAGCTATCATCACTCCATGTAATGCACCTCTACATCTTCATCACAGACTCTACAACATATTAACACTTGATTGGCCAGTCTTGGATGCAATGTACTGTTGTCAACAGTGCATGAGGCTCACACGGAATTCCTGTGAAATGTAGGAAAGGCTCCAATAATGCTCCTACCAAGATAATAATAATCATTGCTTCAGCTTGTTACTGAAAACAGAATTCATGTTGTTCTCCCATTCTTTTAAATAAAGAAAACAGTATCTAACTCTGTATTTTTAATGTCAGTTTGCAACACATTTGTAATATTTACAGACAGCAAAAAGTTTTAGGCAGGTGTGGAAAAATGCTGTAAACAAAGAATGCTTTCAGAAATATAAATAATGATTGTCCATTTTTATCAATTTACAAAGGCAAAGTGAGCGAACAAAAGAAAATCTAAATCAAATCAATATTTGGTGTTCCTACCTTTTGCCTTCAAACCAGTATCAAATCTTCTGGCCCCACAGAGCCCTGATCTCAACATCATCGAGTGTGTCTGGGATTACATGAAGAGACAGAAGGATGTGAGGAAGCCTACATCCACAGAAGATCTGTGGTTAGTTCTCCAAGATGTTTGGAACAACCACTAGCCCAGTTCCTTCAAAAACTGTGTGCAAGTATGCCTAGAAGAATTGATGCTGTTTTGAAGGCAAAGGGTGGTCACACCAAATATTGATTTAACAACCTACCAGCCGAGTTCCTTCAAAATCTGTAAAAGTATGCTCAGGAAGAATTGGATGCTGTTTTGAAGGCAAAGGTGGTCACACTAAATATTGATTTGATTTAGATTTCTTTTGATCATTCACTACATTTTGTTGATTGATGAAAATAAATGATTAACACTTCCTTTTGAAAAAGCATTTCGTTTACAGCATTTTTTCCACACCTGCCTCTGTAAAACCCTTTTGCACAGCACTGTACCTTCACTGAAGAAACTCAATTAGATTAAACATGCCTAAAGAGCACATTTATAGTTTCTTTTGGACCCTGAAATTTCACATTTTGTGGCTCTTAATTGTCAGAATTAAAATTAAAAAGTTAAATTTTAAAAAGTTAAAATGTGTCATTAGACACTACATCACACATTCAACCACTCTGTATTTAACCCATCACACTGAAAAGGAGCAGAAGGACCATATCCCAGCCCATGGAGCAATATTAAGGATGGTACTCTGCTCAAGGGTACCCAGGCAGGATATTTTATCGACTACAGGATCTTGATTATGGTTTAGTCCCACCATCCACTCTAATAGCAAACATAGAGATAAACATGAGGTGATAGTGAAGTACTATGTAAATGTACTAACAGGATAGTATAAAGCATAGCACAAGATAGTTTTGGTAACAACAGGTTGATAGTAGAGAGTGGATCCATGCCCAATTATTATTAGCAGGACTGCTAAACACACCTACAAAAAG
The DNA here is from genome assembly GCA_017165825.1 of Hepsetus odoe. Lineage (NCBI taxonomy): Eukaryota > Metazoa > Chordata > Actinopteri > Characiformes > Hepsetidae > Hepsetus > Hepsetus odoe. The sequence continues at coordinate 11,327,644 of CM029380.1, read as the reverse complement.
GATAGGAGTAGCACTTGCAGGATGGAAGGAGTGCACTTTGAGGAATTACAGAGAAATAGAGATATCAAGATGCTGGGTGAGGATTGTGAACCAGGAAGTGCAGCAACTAAGCAAGAGGGAAGTAAGGGTAGTGATAAAGAGGATGAAGAATGGAGAGGCTGTTGGTCTGGATGACAAACCAGTGGAAGCATGAAATGTTTAGGGAGATGGAGTTTCTGATCAGATTGTCTTACACAATCTTAGAAAGTGAGAGGATGCCTGAGGAATGGAGATGTACTAGTAACAGATTTTCAATAACAAGGGTGATGCACAGAGCTGTAGTAACTATAGAGGATAAAGTGATCAGCCAGGACGTTGTGGGAAGAAGTAGTAGTTTTACTACAGTGAGGTGAGAATGAGCACCACAGATGCAATGTTTTCTGAGGGTGCTGACGAGAAGTACAGAGAAGTTGGGTCATAGAGTTGCACTGTGCCTTTGTGGACTTGGAGAAAGCATAAGGACAGGGTGCCTAGAGAGGAGTTGTGGTTTTGTATGAGGAAGTCAGGTGTGGTAGAGAAGTATGACAGAAGTTCATGATATTTATAAGGGCAGTGTGACAGTGGTGAGATCTGCAGTGGGAATGACAGATGCATTTAAGGTAGAGGTTGGATTACATCAGGGATCAGCATTGAGCCCATTCTTGTTAGCATTGGTAATGGACAGGTTGAGGGATGAGGTTAGACAGGAGTCCCCATGGACGATGATGTTTGCTGATAATATTGTGATCTGCAGTGAGAGTAGGGAGCATCTTGAGGAGAATAATGAAAGAGTAGGTCAAAGACAGAATGCATGTGTGTGAATGTGAAATGAAAGGGAGGAAAGTGGAGTGAAGAGGATGCAGGAGTAGAGGTGGGACAAAGGAGGAGGGAGTTCATTATACGGTATTATTATACTTGGGATCAACAGTTCAGAGTAACAGCTAGTGCAGAAGAGAGGTAAAGAGAGTGCAGGCAAGTTGGAATGGGTGAAGAAGAGTAATAGGTGTGATCTGTGACAGACTGTTCAGCCTGTCAGGCCTGAATGCCTGTTTTCTGATTGTGCAGTATTATGTTGAACATGTTATTTGTATATACACTCATGCACTCATGTTTATGTATTTCGTCATGCATTCATGCACTGCCTTTATCCCCTGACCCACCCTGTGTCCTCTTCATGTCTCCTGATGCCCTGCTATTGTTATTAGAAAACAGCTCCCTTGTGTTTGCAGCTAACACCATGTTAATGTTTGTCAGATCTGATCTGTGGTTGTCACAGCTGTTTGATACCACCTGTTTTGTTTTTATTAAACTATATGCTCAAAATACTCAGTCTAGCAACTCCAGCATTTACAACCAGCTGCTACACTAGATACCGACACTGAAGGAGAGAACGTCCCCTCAGATGAACTTCTGATGTAATTCCAGCTGCCCACCTGTCGAAAAGCTTACACATGGAAAACACTAACAAACACTAAATACATAATTACTCTACACTGTCAGACTTGGATTAAGCAATCATAAAGGGGGTGAAAGGGTAGGATTTGGGTAAAATCGCAAGAGGTATTAAGGCACTCTAATTGAGTGAAATTACCCGAGTATGCGCTCAATTTTTGCTTTTATTGCAAATAATTTTATTAAGCAATTAAAATAATAATAATAATAATCGATAACAATAATCATTATCATAATAACAACAACAAACAACAATACAATAATCGCCTCATCATTCCCATAATTTGCCCAAACAACACTTTTGTCTTTATTGAGTTATTTATTGCACAAAGCCTCTTTAATGGTTTTACTGTGCATGTCTGTATAAGTGTGTGCTGCCTTTTCGCTCGGGACAGAAAAAAAAGAATCTGAATGAACCAAAGTAGCGGAAGTTCTAAATCTTGTAATTTATGTGAAAGTTTATGTCAGCATTTTAACTGGACATTTGAAGTAGACAGAATTAAATTATATCAGTTGCAATGTATTACTTGTCATTATAAAGATTGTATTATATTTACTTTGTTGTATACTTTCATGTAAAAAAGAAACTGATGGAGGTGTATGTCCTCAGCTCTTAAACTCATAAATATATTGTCATTTGTCATAAAATATAATATTTTACTCATTCACATTTAATAGTAGATGATGTGACCGGCTCTGCACTGCAACTTTGTTAACAGAATTGTTAATTAGTCTCATTTTAATTCTGCAGGATGCTGAATGTGCTAGTGCAGTCCAATTTGTAGATGATTTTCTGTCAATATATATATATACAGTATATATATATATATATATATATATATATATATATATATATATATATATATATATATATATATATATATATCACACACACACACACACACACATATATATATATATATATATATATATATATATATATATATATATATATATATATATATATATATAGTTTTATTTTATATTGAACAACAAAGATAACTACATTGCAGGACAGCTGTTGTCAGGATATTAAATAATTAATCATTAATGAATATTAATTATTTAAAGTTAAATTATAGCCGTTTTTGCAAATTGGTGTCATAAAGACAAATGTGATGTCTTTCATTATCAAGTAATGGATGTGTGTTTTGATTGTACTCATTCTTGAATGTGCAGTTCGCTACTGTTAAGTTTTCTAATGCGAAATAAGGCCTCCAAAACAACATTCATCTCCATCTAAAACTTAGAAAGTACTACTTTCTACCAACAAACTGGCAATTCTTTTGGTCTTAGACTGTGACACAACCTGATCACTTACTGACCATCTATGAAGTCAAATTGATCAAAGAAAACGCACATTTCAGTAATTATAAAAATTATATTATTATATTATACTAAATTATATCTAGGGGATATATCGTCAGAACAAACTACCCCACCAAAGCTGTCTATTTCTCTTACAGATGTCCACCTGTTTCTGTTTAAGTCCCATTAGATCATTTTAAACAGCATTTGTAAATGTGTGTTTACGCACAAGCTCGGCAACTTAAACCAGGTGTAGAAGGTTGATAACACTATTGAATCGAATTAACCACTTCCTCCTAATCTACTGCATGTTTTCCTCTCACAGTGTCCACCAGCGGTCAATGTGTGTTTGATTTATTCATGTAGAAAACAACAACAAAATATAGCGTTCCTCATCGAGTTGGGCGATTGTCATTAATGTTGACTTAAGACCTGTCCCACGACGCCTGTTGCCCCTTTTGCAGAAGTGCTTTAAAAGCGTGACATCATATCTTTTGCTGGACAGTGTAGCCCCCACCCTCACCCTTATTCCTTCAATCCCAGCCACTCTGCTTGGACTGGTTGGTAGTAAGACCTTCTGAATTCCCTGCCAGTAGTTCTTATTCAACGATTCGCCATCGGTTTTCCAGTGTGAACTACTAGCCAATCTCAGTGCAGGAGGCAGGACTTGTCGGAATACAGGTGGGAAAAGAAATAAGGCAACGGGACCCTGCAGACTCAACTCCGTCTCTCCATCTCTCTCCACTTCTAACGGGCAGCCGGTGACGGGCGGCCGGGAGTCCGTTCACTTTCTCCGTTTCCTTGCGTGTCCCCATCAGCTGACCCGCATGGTGGATGTAATACTCCGCTCTTCTTTTCTGGATGATATGGGAGATCGTTCAAAAAGTAAGTGAACTGCGCGGGATTGCGAATTTCATCCATCGCAGATGGACGTTAATAGTTTAGACCTGCTGGCATTTTTCGTTTAGGAGCTCTGCTCCTACTGTTTACTCGCACAATCAGAACTCATTTGAAGCCATGTGTGGGTGACGCTAACTGATCGAGTGCCTGTGTGTGTGTGTGTGTGTGTTTTCGTGCGCAGGGAAGTCTGGGTTGGCCATGTGCGTGGGCTGCGGAAGTCAGATCCAGGATCAGTACATCCTGCGTGTCTCCCCGGACCTCGAGTGGCACGCGGCCTGCCTGAAGTGCGCAGAGTGCAGCCAGTATTTGGACGAGACGTGCACATGCTTTGTGCGCGAAGGGAAAACATATTGCAAGCGAGACTATGTGAGGTAAACAAAATCCCAAAGTCGTTTATATTATAGTTTAGGTGTGCGCAGGTTTAGCCCTACACTCACAAAAAAACCCGAACGAAAATCAAGCACGTACTATTACCAACTACCATTTATTTTACCCCGCAATAAATTCACCACTGGACTCAAATGTATCACGTCAAAATGACGTTTGACTGAATGGAAAGAAATGCATCAAAGTTCAGATAATTTGTGTGTGTGTGTGTGTGTGTGTGTGTGTGTGTGTGTGTGTGGAGTAACAAATAACGAACGGATCAGGTTAATATTTATAATGTTTCGTAATGGACGAGTAATTATGAGATAAAATAATTTACTCTTAGAAAGGATTAATCCCTGCACACTCACAGCGACGTGTCCTCCCTCTTACAGACTGTTCGGAATAAAGTGCGATAAATGCGGCCTGGGCTTCAGCAGCAGTGATCTGGTCATGCGGGCTCGGGACAGTGTTTACCACGTCGAATGTTTCCGCTGCTCCGTGTGCGGCCGTCAACTCCTGCCGGGAGATGAGTTTTCTGTGCGCGATAACGCGCTGCTGTGCGGAGGGGAACACGGCTCCGACAGTCCCCCCAGTCCGGCACACATCCACAACAGAGCGCTGCACATGGCAGGTCAGTCCACACTCCACTCCGAGTCCGCTGAAGTCCATTAAACTCCCACAGTGAAAAGAAGCACAGCGTAAAAGAAACGATTTCAGGACTGAGCCGCTCGGATCACATACATATACTAATGTGCGTTTGGACATGCAGGGTCCTAAACAAGAGCCAGGCTTAAAGAAAAGTCACTAATCTCTGTTTACGTTAAAGTGAAAATAGTGCTCATTTATCCAACAATTGAAATTATGTATGCAAGAGTACGAACAATAACATATCTACCAAAAGAGTAGTAAACAATAACACAGCCGTCGACGTCGAAGTTAAGACCAATAATAATAACAACAAGAATATAATACCAATAATATCGACAAAAACGATAATAACAATAAAACAAATACAATAAAAATAGCAATAATGAATACATCAACAAAAATAAATTACACGGGAACGATCGTGCTTTAGCTGATTTTGCAGATTAGTTTTAGCAGTACTGTTCTTTAATGTGATGATGATGATGATGATGATGATGACAATGAGGAGTAGGAGGGAAATGGTGATGATGTATATTATGGTGATGATGAAGATGTATGTTGCAGTAGTCCAGTTTGAAGTCACTGCTCCCGAGGTCTACTTCAAGACTCTTCTATTTAAAAAAAAAAAAACTTCCTAAAAGTTTCTTTTCTGTCTTAGCTGATCCAGTGTCGGTCCGGCAGGCGCAGCACCGCAGTCAAGCACTCAAGCCCTCAGAGAAGACCACTCGCGTGCGCACCGTGCTGAACGAGAAGCAGCTGCACACGCTGCGGACCTGCTACAACGCGAACCCGCGGCCGGACGCGCTGATGAAGGAGCAGCTGGTGGAGATGACCGGCCTGAGCCCGCGGGTCATCCGGGTCTGGTTCCAGAACAAACGCTGCAAAGACAAGAAGCGCTCCATCCTGATGAAGCAGCTGCAGCAGCAGCACGGAGAGAAAACCGTAAGCATCTCTCAACCAAGTTCTAGAAAACTGCTCACGTCCTGCTTCACACGGGCGTGCGTGTGTGTGCATTTTCGCGCACGCGTGTGTATTTGTTTCTTTCACACCTTTGTCCTTAAACTTTCTAAAATAAAAAAATGTCTGTGTGTGGTTTGATTTCAAAGCCAGTCTTCAGAGGTGGCCGAAAACCACTGAGACTAAGTTCAGAAATATGCAGAACAAGTTATGCAGTTAGCCTTACTTTACTTTACTGATAAATAAATATGAACAACGCAAATTTTCTTTGCTGGTCTTACTGGAGTGTGCTACGTTTAGAATCTGCAGGCTCTGGCCGCCACAGCGCTGGTTGCGGGCAGTCCGGTCAGACACGAGCCCTCAGCGGTCGTTCACGCGGTGGAAGTGCACGCCTACCCTCCCTGGAAAGCTCTGAGCGAATTCGCGCTTCACAGTGACCTAGATCAGCCCACCTTTCAGCATCTAGTGAGTAAATGACACACACACACACGCACACACACACATAATAGTAAATTATATGCAATGTAATAACGCAAAGCTAAAAAAGTAAATATCTCCTAAATAGTTTTCGGTTGAAAAGTTAATAGATATAAATGGTTCTTCACACTCACACTTCTATTGAAATGTTCTGTGGTGAAGAAAAGAGTGGTTATTGTGAATCATTGCTCTGTTAGACATTGCGACTGAGAAATAAGAGGGGTCAATCAGAGGCTTTTTGTTCTATTATTATTATTACTATTGTTTTAATAATAATTCTAATTGTTGGTTTATTCGTTATTAGTTTAATTCTCTCTTTAAAACCCCTGCTCTTCCCTCGTCTACAGCTGAAGGACCGTTGATGCAGGGTCTGCTCTCTTCCGCAGGTCTGTTTCTCGGAGTCCGGCTCCATAGGAAACTCTTCGGGCAGTGACGTCACCTCTCTCTCCTCGCAGTTGCCGGACACACCCAGCAGCATGGTGCCGAGCCCGTCAGAGACATGAAAGTTGCTGCTGACCTCAACATCGGTCAAGAAGACCTTTCTGCACTTCATACACAAAGCCCGCCCTGTGCCAAGCGCAGAACACGGAGTTTATGCCAACTCTCTCTCTCTCTCTCTCTCTCTCTCTCTCTCTCTCTCTCTCTCTCTCTCACACACACACACACACACACACACATACACACACACACACACACACACACACAGCGCTGAGAGAGTCAGAGGGGCCGGGAAAGAAAACGGATCCGAAGCAGCGCCAGTGAACTATGTTCGTCTGAAAAGGAGTTTTAATGTACGTGTATGTATGTGTGTGTGTTTGTATGTGTGTGTAGGTGTGTGAGTGTGACCAAAACGTGAGAGCGTGATGTAAATATAAAATGCTGGTGTAATTTGGTGAGCAAAATTAACTTATTGTTATTTATTGTATTAAAACTTGTACAGAAACTAAGCTGAGCTAAATCAGTGTGTCATTATGAAAGACCTACAGTACTTTTAGGAAAAAAACATTGACTGTTCAGGTGAACTAAACGGAGACTTGTGGATCTCTCTTTAAAAAACATTTTCATTTTTCACCCCGTATCCATCTGGTAATTGTAGACTAATAGTATGTGTGTGTGTATTAAAGGAACGATTAAATGAAACGGAAAATATGCAGAATAATAATGAAAAATTATACAACTCACCATTACTTAGAATACCACCACACCTTGTTTTATGTAAAACTGTGCACATGCACTCACACTGAAAAAAATCAAAATAACTAATTTTCTGCAGATGTCAGGGCAAACAGGAATTAATTGAAAAAAAAAACACCATATTACCAACCACAATGCCGGCCACAGTTTACGCTTTAAATTGGAAATTAAATTATAGAAACTATGTTAGAAGGTTTGCAAAGTAAGATAAAAAGCATGGTGTCATTACCTTTTTCATTATACAATACAGCATACGGCAAAATATCTAACCATTCAAACAATTTTCAGTTCACAGTTAAAGTCAACGGCCAACAAACCAAAAGATAAAAAAAACTCCACATTTCCTGAGAATAGCAGTTAGAACTGAGTGACGCTGATACACTGAACATGTATCTGGACACGGAATAAGGAAAAAAAGATGAGCAATAGCTGGTCCATCTCAGGAAACTGTATTTCTGGTAGAAACATTCACATAAGACAAATACAAAGTGACCGAGTAACTTATGGCTGTAAGTTACTTCAGAATGATAAATATAATGTTTGTTGTTTTCTGCATCACATATTTCAAATGTCATAAAATTACATCTATATTTATATAAATATATATATAAACATAAGATATATAAATCATATATCAAATAACAAATAACCTAAGAGGTGACTACTAACAGTAAGAAATTGTGATAGTGTTCATGTTACAACCTTCAGTCAATTCTGTAAGTGTGCTTATAGTATAATGATTGGCTATAAAAAAGTTTTAGTCAGCAAAAAGCAGCAGGGCAGGAATGGAACAGTGAACAGGTGAAATCTGCATTAGCACTAATTTGAAACTAGCAAAAAAAAAAAAAAACATGCCCTATCCAACTTTCTACATATTAGATGTAAAGGATAATGAAGAGACACAAAATATAGCATCAAATTACAGTATAATCTTACAACCATTTTACCTTTACCTGACATTTTGCACCAGTGATACAATCTTATTAACATGCACTCAAAATCTTAAGCTATTTTCACCTCCTGTATTCTCACCTTAGTTATCTGAATAATTCATTATTTGCATAAGGGAGACACACACACACATAAACAGACACACACACACACACACACACAACTGGCATGTGGCTGCTGGAAAAGAATGCATGTATATCCTGTAGGACAGCTTGGGGCAAATGGAAGTAAAAGGTCAAGGTTGAAGTGGCCGGACCAAGGCCCCATAAATAAGCAGGATTTATTAGATCCTAAAACACTTTTAACAATACTGGCTCTAATGCATTCTGTGTTTGATAATGCACTCTGGGTCTTAAGAGCAGCATAAACAGAGCTATAACTCATTTTTTTATAATTCCAACTTGAGAAGACCCAAGAAAAGGTTCTACAGCAGCCTTCAAAGGGGTCACAGTGACATCGCCATCACATTAACGACCGCCGTTAAAGCAAACAAATACATGGCTTTCACATAGCATTATTCTCTTTTTCATATTAGTGCTCACAGTAAAAAGCTCTGTAGTGAGGTGTTTTCTAATTTGGGAACCTATTGAGGCAGTCATATTTCATATGTACAACAGGCAATAAAAATGAACTGCTAAACTACAAAAAGGCCAGCAAAAGATAATCAATATATGAGCTGTACAGTAGCAATAGTTAGAGCTTTCACTCCCTTTATCGGGTATTTCTAACATGAAATTCCATTTAAGGTGTGATAATTTACTGCAAAAAGTTATTCTTGTCTTTTCTGTGGGTGTGTAGTTTGAATTACATTGGGCAAAAATGCTTTGTAATGTCTGTGCATATGAAAACTGATTAATCTGATAACTGGCTTGGCTGTGTTTGAATATTTTATGAATCATAATTTTTTTTATTTTGAGAAGCACTAGAATTTAGACATAATAGCTGAGAGACTGAAATTTGCAAAATTACAGACAGAATTTAAACTCAAACATGCGGAAATTATTTCAGTGATCTTCTGCAGAATTTATTTCAGTGATCAGTTTAAAAAGGAAAAAATGCTTAGGTTATGTTAGAATAGATAAAACAATAAAAAGGTTATCTCAGAGTGACTATCTATTAATATGTCATTTCAATATTTCAAAACAGATCAAAATGTCATAACTGTTGTAAAATGATTCAGATGCACTATATTTTTAACATATTTAAATCACAATTTTATATAATTTTGTTTAATAGCTTTGAGTAGTTTAGAAGCATTTAGAGACATTAAATGGTTCAAATATCTGGATCCTACATATTTTTATATGTATTTATATGCATTTATATATACACTTATATATTTATCAAGTTAAACCTGGAACTACTGGACATTAGTAATTGATAAAAATGAAAGGTTTTAAATTAAAAAAAGTTTGCAAAGTGCCCTACAGATGCAATTAATTGAACCATTTAGAGATTTTTTTGTACACTTGCCCAAATTTCAAATATTCAATTCAATGCAAACACAATGAACATCTAATAAAATATCAGTTGCTTAGGTATCTGATGTTCCCAAAATAATGCATTATTCTATTTTTACATCAAGAAAAAAACAACAACTTTTCAACAAATTTTCTTTTTTTAAAAATAAAAAAAATAAATTACATCTTTGTGGAAGATGTTTTGGTTTTACTTTTGCATTTCTGTCTATTTAAAAGATAGCATGGCTGGTTGTAACATCAAATGCGCACATTTTTTCACTTACCCCAAATGTTGTCAGTCAACAAAGACATTTTAGTATCCATATGTCTGCTATTTTATAACTGTAGCTCCTAGATATCTTTTATATTATTTTGATATAAGAAACACTAGAACTTTATAATTACCCACATAGTACAAATCGTTTCTGATACATCACTAAATTTTTCTCAGCCTTCTCACCCAATTCCAGAACTTCATGGAGGTGGAGCAGACTTCTCTGTTTGCTTTAGGACTACATGACTATAAGCTATAAAAATGACAACAGCCATTTGAGACAACACCAAGCCTCATTTTCAAAAGCAGTCATAAATTAAAAGCTGAAGACTAAACAACATCTACACTCTAAATCACAAGCCCATCACACACTACACAACCTTAATGAAGAGCTGGTTGCGGTTCAAGCAGGTTCAGAATAGTTGTGTTGTTAAAGATATAATTGGGACTATTTGGGTGACAACTCTCTCTACTGCTAAACTAAAGAAATACAATGTGGACAAGAAAAATGTTTTGGCTCATTGATTTCATATGAGATGAATGGAACATTCAGGAAACTAGATTAACAATTCTAAAATACAATCAGTGAAAATATGAAAGATGGTAACTTTTCTAACTTTTTAAATAAAAAAACAGCCAGTTTGCATGTGATAGGAAGTTATTTAGTGAACAAATATGAACTTTATATTCCAATAAATGCACTTTATAAAATTGTTCATTATCGTTTAATTAAATTAAGGTACTTATAAAGGGCCTGCCTTTAATGTATAACTCATTTTATCCTCTTCCCGTACATTACTCTCAAATGAATACACAAGCATATTCCCACAGAAAGCTAAAAAGGAGAGGATTGTGTCAGAGGCTGTCTTCAGGTCAAAGCAGCTTGCTTTTGATCACATTGTTTATCCTACTCTAGGAGAGAACAGAAAGGCCAACCATATTCTCTTCCAAACATTATCCTCCATCAAGCTCTCACGCAAGACATTTTTGAACCCAGGGCTGATAAAGAGTACTCTCTACATCATACAACCAAGGGCAGGTGCTCGTAAAACAAACCAACCAAGACAAAGCTTGTAATGTACAGGATCTGAGCAGAGCCTGTTGCGTGTTGGTGCTGGAGTAAATGGCAGTATATATAGATTTTTCTTTCGTTCGCTCACTCTGCATTTTGTAAATTGATAAAAATAAACAATCATTATTTATATTTCTGAAAGCATTCTTTATTTACAGTATTTTTTCACACCTGCCTAAAACCTTTGCACAGTACTGTATACAGATATAATATACATCACTGCTGGTTCATCTGATGCCACCAACAAATTGTGCTAATGTCCCAGACTCTCAGGGCAATATAATCATGTTTCCCAAATCTTAACCCTTTGATAGGCTGTGTGCTTGGTGTCCAATTAGAAAGTTAAAGAGTGTTCATCTATCTCTCTATATCCAAGATGCTCTGAATTCAAGTGTAAGCAGCTTATTTTCCCACATTCTACAACATTCACCTCTTCCATTCTCACAGAAACAGGATTTAAATTATCACAGTCTATGGAGAAATATCTATTTGTAGTAGGATGTTTTCCAACTTGGAACATTTAATTTCCTCCTTGGAAGAGCTTAGTCATAGTGTGCAACTCCAATGGAATCACTAGTTTCTTAGCAGATGTTGATGTCAATGATAATTGGTTATGTAATAGCATTTAAAAAGAATGAACAATGAAGCAGAGTGGACAGTAAAAACACCTAATTGGTCATGTAATTGTATTTAATAAGAATGAACAATGAAGCAGAGTGGACAGTAAAGTCACCTTTAGCTGAGAGCTATAGTTGCATGTGTGCAGAAAAATATAGAATTTCTGGGTTTCTGTTCCACATGCATCATGAACATGCCAAACTGTCAGAAAAAAGGTACAACCTGAGTTAATATAGTTCTTCATGGAAAAGCAAATGTCAAGAACCTATTAATATCCTACCTATACCCTAACTGTTTCTTACATTCTGTTTTTATCTATGTTCTTTTCTATGATTTTTTTTCACAAATTATCAAATCATTTTAGTTGATCAACCGCTCCTTATTTTTCATAATTAAACAGGCAGTTTTGGTAAGTTGTCTTTTATCACTGCCCTGCATTGTGCCAAAAATTAAATAGAGGCAAACTGAAGCAATGATTGGGAAGAGCTGTGGTTTGGTCAGATTCTGCAGCTTGCTGTCTCATTGCACTGCTGACAGCCTATTTGTTCTTGGATAAGCCCACCAAGTTCAGGCAAAGCTTCTACAGAGATTAATACCTGGGGCTGTGTGTGTAAGTGTAAGTGAGCATGACTCATTGCCGTGGCACCACCACTTACTGTGCCACAGATGGTTAGTGTTTGTGTGCTATCCTTCCTCATCTTGCTGCTTGGTCTTTGGGGAAAACTCTTTAATTTATCTGATCACATCATAAATCCAGTTGTGCCAATTGTTTGTCCACTAATAATACTTTGTTGGTGATGAAGCTGCAACAGAGCATTCATTTCCAGAAATTGTAGACAACATAACACCACATGGATTTTTAAAACCACTGCTGTAGCGTTAGTTCTCTTTATGGAATTATGTAAATAATTTTTCAAGCAACTCATAGCCATGCAGCCATGGTTCAAAAATTAAGTTGAGACTCTTTCATAAAGTCAATGTGGGTCTTTAAAATCTGTTTAAAATTTTTTAAACATTAGCGATTAAAGTGATATTTAAAAAACAAAATGCTTATAAACACAGTTCAGTATTAGATAGTGTTTATAAAATGTATAGTTTGGATGAAAAAAATTTGAGTTATTTAAACAATTTAGTATTGCTCACAGATTACTATGTACATATATATAATATGCAAAACTATCAACAAATTACTATATTTGCATTATGCATCCTGTATCCTGGTATCCCCATGATTCTAAATAAAAAAATCTGATAAGCGATTTTAAGAGATGGTAGAACTGAAAATTACTTTTTGCCTTCACACAGTGAACCATAACAAAATGCATCCTCTGCATTTAACCTATATACTCCCCATGCAGCATTGGTCAGCCAAATCCAGTGCTCAGGCAGCAGTGATAGGGATAGTCCCTAACCATTAGGCCACCGCTGCTCCATAAAACTAATGCTGCTCTGGGTGACTAATAGACTTTCGGTTGACAGACAAAAGAAAGGAAGGAAGGAAGGAAGGAAGGAAGGAAGGAAGGAAGGAAGGAAGGAAGCATTTCTTCAAATGTGACACTATGGTCGATTTAAAATTTCCTATTAGAGGATGTTTCTAAAACTTCTAAAAGTGCATAACTTAGCCCACCAAATCACTCAATACTTCCATTCATCTTCAATGTCTGTAAAAATATTCCAAGAAGAAAACAATCAATGTCAACAAGGTATACATCCCAATGAAATCTATGTTGCTTTCATTATAGTGATATGCTTCAGTTACTTTTTACCCAGTGTTTCCTGAACAGTGGGTAGAAGCACGATAGAAAGGGCCTCACAGTAAAATTAGGCCATGTAAATGTTTCTTGAACACTCCAGCTTTCTCTGAGTTTCAACTTCAATCAAAGATCTGTTAAAGTGGTTTGCTAACTACATTGCCCCTGCAGATGACTGCATACTACTTTCTGAAAGACTCTCCTGTTCCCAGATGAAAGCTCCATTCAGAACAACATCGTTAACTCTAATAAACTCAGTAAGTGATCATTAAGGGAATGGACATTTAAGCCTTAAACATGCCAAAGAATATGTTTAGTATACATCAGTACAGATGTGTCTGATCTTGGTTTACAGAACCCACTGAATAACCTAATAGTAAATGTCAGCTTTTAATTCCAGTAGCAAGACTTGTTTCCACCTGCTAATATCCACTTCCTCCTCTAAATGCCTAGGTGTATTTTACGTAGTGTCCTGGAGGCAAAGATGTGAGCATTGATACTGTGAGTGAATAGGATGCAGGAGCTTGCTGGTCACACTTCATGCTTTGCTGAGCTCACTGAGACTGGTCTAAGATATTGTGTGACTGCCAAGTCCCCTCTAGTAATGCATATCAGAAGACAGAGCACTCTTTATCTTACATCAGACTTAAACTAATCTAGGTCTCTCATGCTAAGAAAACACATAAAAAAAGAATAACTGACTGAAGGTTAGCACAGTAGCAGCCTGTACAACACTTACCCTCGCATCACTTCTTTTTTCTTTTATTTTGAAGGATTCAGCAGAAATGTAAAATTATGTGCTTTTAACTTCCTTTTCTACGATTGTTCAATCTTATTTTAACAGTCAAACATCTGAAAACAGATACAAAACAGCAGTTAAAGAGCAGAGGGACAATGAAGAAAGAAGAAGAGAATAAAAAAGAAAAGAAGAACCATCAAGAGCATGTTTGAGTTAGTGTGTCTGTAGAAAAACATTTAGTGGTCATTTAATGTCTCTTCAATGCTTACTGATTGTTCTTACCCTTCAGATTTACATTACATTTGACATTTATATTGTTCTCATCAAAGAAAGACCTCTAAAAGATTAACAGAGGAATCCATGGGAACTGTAGCCACAAAAGAGAGGCTGATATCTGATAACTTCCTTTCAGCAAAAGCCAACCACTCTGGTGCATCATGGGAACATGCTTAATTTTTTTCTTTAAGCTACAGGTCAAGTGGGCACATTTTCTGCCTACATTGTGACAAATCACAGCTAATTGGCCTATTAGCCTATTGCTGATCCTGCCATTTCACTATATAGCAAAGCACTGAATGGGGGCCGCCTTGTCTGGCTCAGGTATACTTTGCCTCAGGATGGGTCTTTATCACTACTGATTTCATTTAAAACCACACATTCAGGGTCTAATAGCATTTTATCCATATAATCAAGATGACTTTGATTTGTCTTTAATAACTCTTCCTCTCTGCATTACTCTACTAACTCTCCCTTTCTGCATCCCTCTTCTAAATCTTTCTCTCTCCTTCCTTCCATGAACTCAAAATTTCTCCATCTATTCACTAATTTAATAGAGACAACAGATTGTTGCCAATATATGTTATTCCTTTCTGTTCATATGGAGCAGATGACTGATAACTATCCAAGCTGCATCTTAATGATATGATTCCCTATCATATCATTACAGGTAACCCTTACATATATTCAGAAGTGTGTTCTCTGGTTAAAATGTATATTTATTTTCACATAGAAAATTTTAAAACATATGCTTTGAGGAGCAGTGCCCAGTTCGCATACAGTTTTTTACAGTACATACAGTATTTGCAGTCAATCTAACAAGACTGAAGAGACTGAAGAGACTGAAACTAAGAACAAGAGAGAGACTAACCAGAGATAATGAGAATGAGAGAGAGAGAGAAAGAGAGAGAGCTTGTATTTCTAACACAGACAGAGCTGGTCCAGAACTAAGCATGATTGATATACTGTATCATCTATCAGCATCTGATTTGTACTAATGTATTCTGTTCTGCCATAGTATCAACATCTCAGTGCTCTCTGTAAATAAAGCTTAGTCACAAAGTCATCTAGGCTGTAACCTCAGAGCCTTCCATCCATGGAAGGATGCCAGCTCAGGCCAACAAAGCACATAGCATGCTATTTAATGCAGTTAAGCATTGCTAACCTAATAATGCATAGAGGGTTTATACACCATAGGAACATTGGTTTAATCTTCATTTATTTCTTAAAAGTGTGAAAGTGTGAAAAGTGTGAAAAGTTTTTCATGTTCATGTCCATTAAAATTATATTATTTTAATGTAAATAAGTGTTAATTAGTCTTGTAAGAAACTTATTTGCATGTGCACTTACCTTTTTCTTTAATCTTCTGCAGTGAGCTGTTAAAATAGTTAATCTAAACTGTAATCTGATGGCATTGTAACATAAAAAATAACACATTTTCTTTCATTATTCATCAGCTCTGGGATGGATTGGCTGCCCTAGCTTCAATGACAGATTACTACTGGGGAGGTGCCAGATGCCAAATAGAGAAGAGATAGACAGAGAGAGAGAAACAGAGAGAGAGATAGAGAGAGAGAGAGAGAAAGAGAGCAAGAGAGAGAGAGAGAAGGAGGGAGAGAGAGATTCACTTGTCGACAGCTTCATCAACTAATAAAGTGACAAAGTGGGTAGCGCTATTGCGTCACAGTGAGAAGGTCCTGGGTTAGAATTCCCGGGCGGGGCAGGCCTGGGACCTCCTTTGACCATAATTAGGACAAGTGGCTGTAAGAGAATGTGTATTCAGAATATCACACATCATGTAATTATTATGTAAATTTTTTTTTAAGTTATTCTTTGTGGCTCAGACCTGGACTACTCTACACTTTTACTCTAGGCAGAACAATCTGTAGCTGTTGCCCGCTGACAGAAGCGTAACTCAGCTCTCATTACTGAAATAAAAAGCAAACAGGCTGCAACAGTTCATTTATTTTTACATTATTTTTCTACAGTATTTTTCTGGTAAAACGACCTCAGAACCTAACTTCCTGTACACGGCAGACTTCAAACACAACACGGACACCTGTCACCTGCAGAAGTTCTCAGACGACACTGCTATTGTTGGTCGTGTGTCGGAGGGGAATGAGCAGGAATACAGGGGGGTCATCAGTGACTTCGTCAGATGGTGCGATCAAAACCATCTGCGCATCAATGCCAGCAAGACGAAGGAGCTGGTGATTGACTTTCGCAGGAAGTCACCCCCCATCACACCGGTGGACATCCAGGGTTTGTGCATTGAAACGGTGGAGGAGTACAAATACCTAGGTGTCCACATCAACAATAAACTGGACTGGTCCACCAACACAAATGCTCTGTACCAAAAGGGCCTCAGTCGTCTACACCTGCTTAGGCGGCTGAGGTCCTTTGGGGTAAACAAACATCTCATGAGGACATTCTATGACACTGTGATAGCGTCGGCTGTTTTTTACGCTGTGGTCTGCTGGTGTGGAAGAGTCGCAGTGAGGGACAGAGGGAAACTAAACAAACTGGTCAAGAGGGCCAGCTCTGTCCTGGACTGCCCGCTCAAGTCCATAGAGCAGGTAGGGGAGGAGAGGATGTTGTCCAAACTAACATCCATCATGGACAACACCTGCCACCCCCTACACGAGACTGTACGAGCACTGAGCAGCTCGTTCAGCAGCAGACTGTTACATCCGCAGTGTAAGAAAGAACGCTACCGCAGGTCATTCCTACCTGCTGCAATAAGACTCCACAACTCATCATAACATTACATTGCTTGTTTATTATTATTATATATTATATTATATATATATTATTATTATTGTTGTATATTATTATTATTATTATTACTGTATTGTATATTATATAATTATTATTACATTTATTATTTATTATTACATTTATTTTCATATTTTTGCTATATTTATATTTTGCTACTTGTTATTTATATGTATAATTCATTCCAAACTTATTACCATGTATATTACTCTTGTAGATATGTATATGTATATATATATATATAGATATATATAGATAAATAATTTATTATTTATTTATAGCTCCTCTACTTTTCTCCTATACTTGTTCCTATTCTCTCTCTATATCTTTATATATTTTCTTTTCTTTCTGTACACCTGTCTTTTATAAAGGCCCTGTAGCGCCCAAATTTCCCATTCGTAGGATAATAAAGATCCTCTACTCTACTCTCTCTACTCTAACTTGTTGCAGAACATATTTACAAAATAAAACTTAAGAAATATAGGCTGTGCAAAAAGAATTAAAGCTACATGCACACATACACACAGAGAATAGCATTCTTTCTCTCCAGCGTTGTATTCCATCACTGCATTCTTCTGTTTCTGTAGTGTTTATTTCTAGTGGCTGCCAGTTCCTCAACAACAGCCATATTGTTCATCATGCCTTATCTTGTAGACTTGAGTTAAATTTCAGAATGACTCCTTACAGGGTGTGTGTGTGTGTGTGTGTGTGTGTGTGTGTGTGTGTATTTCTATACTGAAACTTATTTTCTATACTGAAAATTCTTTAAAATGAATTAAGAATATACCATCTACAAAATAACATTGCTTTTTTTCTAGTGAACATTGTCCATAGGCAGAACTGTTATCAATAATTCTACATCTGCATCTTTTTTTTCAACAGATGTAGAATTTTTGATGGGCACTAAGTGCTATTTGAACACTCCCTCAGTACTGCAGCTGACATGGTTTTCCTAGTAGGCTGCTCTTTAGTTCCTTTCACACTAACAGTTGGATCAATCCTAAAACCAGTTCAGCAGTGTTTAATTTACAATAGTCAGCAATAAATACAAATCACATTGATTGAAGACCTGCACATTGTATTCTTTCTCTCATATATTGGTGAAAAATTTTGAAGTTGGATCAAGAATCTAACTATTAAATTAAAACTGGTGTCGTTTACCTTGTATAGCATACTGCATAATGCTTATTCATGATTTCTGACAAGCTTTCCCCATATATCCATGGTCAAGCAAAACTTTAGACAAATAAATATACTTACAACAAAACAAAGATCAGAAGGAGGATAGTGAGGGAGGTGAGTCAGGGGTCAATTGGAAGGAAGACTGCAAGGTGGAATTCAGACAGGAGTTAAGATGGGCACTGGAGGTGAAAGTGACAATACTGTCATTGCAGGGGTCACAGCACAGCACACAGTGAACCACAGCGAGGTGGACCTCTTGAAATTAACACCATGCGGTAGTATGGGTAGCAGTTGGCCTTGGGGAGCAGTGGCGGAATGGTGCCTTGCTCAAAGGGTACCTCAGGGCAACCTACTGGTGGGGGAATCAGACCCACGATCTTCGATGCATCCTAACCACTAGGTACGCTGCCCAGGTAGTGAAGAGAGCTGCTGGGTGCTGGAAACTACTGCAGAAATGGTAAGGGATACATCTAGAAATTGTTGGTGCAACATCTGAATGGAAGAAGAGGATAAAACACAAGAACATTAGGGCGATAAAGTATGAAATGAAACTGATGGTAGAGCATGTTGCTTAGATTAAAGAACACTTGAGGGTGATGGGAAATTGAAGAGAGAGACTAGATGATGTGAGGATAGTAGTGAATTACCAAAGAATAAGGGCAAATTACCAGTGAATTACCAAGGAATGTTGTGTTAATTGTCAAGTCAATTTTTGCCCATTTTATATATAGCATTTTTACAAATATCATTGTCACAAGCAGCTTTACAGAATTTGAATCAAAGCTCCTAGTGAATAAATATGGGTAACAAGGCAGGACATAGCTTTGAAATAAAGACTCAAGGGACCCATCCTCCTCTGTTTGGATAAAAGTTGTCTCATATCAAGAGAGTAAATAGATTTAAATGGGCGCTTGTACCTGCGATCCGTTCTTTCAGGGTCACACCCACAGCTCTCGTGACCATAGGTGAGGTGGGGGCATTAGATCGACCGGTGGGATTAGGAAGAGACTTTGCCTTTTGGCTCAGCTCCTTCCTTCCTGCATGACGGACCGATGCAGAGCCTGCATCACTGCGGATGTTTGCCACAGTCCGCCTGTTGACCGCCTCCAGCTCCATTCTACCCTCATCGTGAACCAAGATCCCAAGATGTAAACTCCTCCACTTGAGGCAAGTCCTCCCAACCCTGAGAGGCCACAAAGCACATGTAGACTGGTTGGGCAAACTCCCATGCACCCTCCAGGACCCTGCCAAGGGTGTAAAGGCTAGTCCACTGTTGCGACCTGAATGAAAACCCACTGCTCCTCCTGAATCCGGTTCGACTATCCAGCGGACCTCTTTCAGGACCTGAATAGACTTTCCCCGGGAGGCTGAAGTGTGATCCCTCTATAGTTGAACCGCCCTCCAGTCCTTTTTAAGGGGACCACCACTGATTTGCCAATCCAGAGGCACGGTCGATGTCATGCGATGTTGCAGGCGTGTCAGCCATGAGTCTACAGCATCCAGGCCTTGAGGAACTCCGGGCGGATCTCATCCACTCCCGGAGCCCTGCCACCAAGGAGCTTTTTGACCACCTCAGCAACCTCAGCCCCAGAGATGGAAGAGTCCACCTCTATGTCCCAGGCTCTGCTTCCTCATCAGAAGGCATGTTGGTGGAATTAAGGAGGTCTTAGTATTCCCCCACCGACTCTGGCGTCCCGAGTCGAGGTCGGCAACACACCATCCCCCACTATACACTGGTGACCGTGCTGCACTTTCCCCTTCTGAGGCGCCGGATGGTGGACCCAGAATCTCCTCAACACGTCTGGAAGTCTTTCTTCATGGCCTCACAAAAACTCCTCCCACGCTTGAGTTTTTTGCCTCAACCACCAAAGCTGCATTCCGCTTGGCCTGCAGAGGGTGCCTGCTCCAGCTGCCTCCCAGAGCCACACTGGCCAAAAGGCCCCGTGGGACTCCTTCTTCAGCTTGATGGCCTCACAGTGTCTGAGTTCTCGGGTTCACCACCGCGACAGGCACCGACCACCTTGCGGCCACAGCTCCGGTCTTCGCCTCGACAATGGCGACACGAACATAGCCATTGAGCTCAATGTCCCCACCTCCCCCAGGACGTGGTTAAAGCTTTGCGGAGGTGGGAGTTGGGCTTCGTCCTGACAAGGACTCACCCAGGCATTCCCAACCAGACCCTGCAATACGTTTGGGTCTACCAGGCTGACGGCATCCTCCCCACCAACGAAGCCAACTCACCAGGTGATCCAGTTGACAGCTCCGCCCCTCTCTTCACCCGATGTCAAGACGCCAGCAAGCGCCAGAGTCCGATGACACGACTACAAAGTCGATCATCGAACCGACCTGGAATAATCCTGGTGCCGCAGGTGCACATGTGAACATCCTTATGCCTGAACATGGTGTTCGTTATGGACAATCCTTGACGAGCACAAAAGTCCAATAACAAAACACCACTCTGGATTTCAGATCCAGAGGCCATTCATCCCAATCCGCCCTTCCAGGTCACCACTGTCATTGCCCACGTGAGCATTGAAGTCCCCAGCCAGAACAATGGAGAGTCCCCAGCAGGGGACGATCTCAGCGCCCCTCAGAGACCCCAGAAATGGTGGGTAGTCCAGACTGCTGTTTGGCGCATAGGAGCGGAGGGAGGCCCACCCTCTCATCCACGAGGTAAACCCCAATGTACATTTAAACCGGAGGCAATAAGTATGCCCACACCTGCTTGGCGCCTCTCACCGGTGGCAACTCCATAGTAGAAGAGAGTCCAGCCCCTCTCAAGGAGACTGGTTCCAGAGTCCAAGCTGTGCGTCGAGGTGGAATCCAACTGCCTCTGGCCGGAACTTCTCAACCTCGCGCACTGGCTCCAGCTCCTTCCCACACCAGATCAGCGTTCCACTCCCTAGGCCAGCTTCTGCAGCCGAGATCGGACCATGAGGCCCCGTCTTCGGCCACCTTCCCAGCTCACACTGCCCGGCCTCTTTGGCCCCTCCTGCAGGTGGGTGAGCCCATGGGAAGGGGACCTACGTTGCCTCTTCGGGCTGTACCGGCAGACCCCGCGAAGGCCCGACCACCAGCGCTTCGCCGCCGGGCCCCACCTCCAGGCCTGGCTCCAGAGGAGGCCCAGTGATACGTCAGGCGAGGGAAAGCGTTGTCAAAACTCTTTCTCATCATAAGGGTCTAGACCGCTCTTGTCTTCCCTCACCCCTAGAGACCTGTTTGCCTTGGGTGCCCTACCAGGGCATAAAGCCCCATAACATAGCTCCCAGGATCATTGGGACATGCAAACCCCTCACCACAATAAAATTGTGGTTCGAGAGGGACTCTACTTTTAGATCTTGTTAATACATTGTGAGTAAGTGGGTTTACATTTATGCAGATACTGAGGAACTAGATCATTTGTAAACATTTATCAGAATTTTGTAGTAAGATATTTATCCATCTCTAGGGAGGCATACAATATGTTTTCAATCAGCTAGATTCCAAGAAATAAATATATATATATTTTTTGCTATTAAAAAATAGAAAAAAGCACCGTTCAGAAACAACAGGGAGGTTTTGGGGTAGCAGCACTATGTTGTAGGGATCTTTTTTTTCTTTTGAAAAGCTGAATCTGAATAAATAAAGTAATCTAGTATATATATATATACATATATATATATATATATATATATATATATATATATATATATATATATATATATATATATATATACATACACATATACATATATACATACACATATACATATACATATATATATTTAATTAGAATCATTAAAGAATGCATGAGATTATTACTATACTAAAATCAGTGCTGCATTCCCTGGTGCAGTAAGCATCTGTGTGTATGATATCTGATCTCACCACCCAGAGACAGAGCAGTCTATGGCCTTTTCCCCTTCACCTCTGACCCTTTCCAATTGGATGACAGATTGTCGTGTCTCAACCCTGTGCTCCTGCAATCTTCTCTAGTTACAAGTCCTTCTGTTTTGTTCCTGCCTCACCCTTCATTCTATTCTCACTTGTCATTTATACCTTTTTCTTCACTTTTTTCACAGATTATCTCCTTTCACATTCTATCCACCTATTTTATTCTTATTCTTTTGTGAACATCATTTTTGACATAAATGCCATTATATGCATACAATACAGTACTGTGCAAAGGTTTTAGGCAGGTGTGGAAAAAAAATGCTGTAAACAAAGAATGCTTTCAGAAATATAAATAATGATTGTTTATTTTTATCAATTTACAAAATGCAAAGTGAGTGAGCAAAAGAAAAATCTAAATCAAATCAATATTTGGTGTTACTACCTTTTGCCTTCAAACCAGCATCAATTCGTATGGCCCCCACAGAACCCTGATCTCAACATCATCGAGTGTGTCTAGGATTACATGAAGAGACAGAAGGATGTGAGGAAGCCTACATCCACAGAAGATCTGTGGTTAGTTCTCCAAGATGTTTAGAACAACTTACCAGCTGAGTTCCTTCAAAAACTGTGTGCAAGTGTACCTAGAAGAATTGATGCTATTTTTGAAGGCAAAGTGTGGTCACACCAAATATTGATTTGATTTAGATTTCTCTTTGGTTCATTCACTGCATTTTGTTGATTGATGAAAATAAATGATTAACACTTCCATTTTTGAAAGCATCCTTTGTTTACAGCATTTTTTCCACACCTGCCTAAAACTTTTGCATAGTACTGTACTTAAGTTGCATGTCAGGAGCAGTTTGAGAAGATATAAAATGACAATCAGTTATACCATTTTTGGTGTTCATACTTAAACCTAAAGCATTGCTTCTTTGTTTCAAGAATTTGGTGTCCTTTCATGCTAAAACTACCAAACAATAATGTTTAATATACCCAAGAGAATCAAAGCTTTTCATTTTATTTCATTTTATATTGATATTTTGGCTTTTTATAAGATTACACACATTGAAGTTCCTGTTTGTGTCATGTTTTGTGGTGCTCTACCTTGACTGGGCACACCTGGGTGCCTTGTTATGATGTCAGGTGTGCCTCATTGGCTCAAATGTATCAAGACCCCAATGATTCAGAGCAGGGCATCAGTCATTCTGGATTCCATGTTGGGTGACTGTTTGTAAGTAACACGTTGAGTTTAGTATTTGCATGAGTGGACATTTATGTTCATGTTTGATAAACCTCAGTTGCATACTCCCAGCTCTGCTTTTTATGTCTGGTCAGTTTGTTTGAAATCATTTTTAATACACGTCAAATTCTGTCTAACGAGCCAAATGTTTGCAATGTTTGAAACAGATCAAATGGCAAAAAAAAAAAAACAGTACACAAATTCATTATTATATTTACAGTTCTGCATTTGGGAGACACTCTTACCCAGAGAAACCTGAATTCATGTTACAGATGTAGAAATGTTAGAGGTCTCACAGAGCAAAAGGAAAGGAAAAGAAAGAACACCATGGACATCATAGGGCAGACATACAGACAAACACCCACACACACTCACACCTACTTTAGCATCTCCAATCCACCTGACATGTAGTGCCTTGCAAAAGTATTCACCCCCTTGGCTTTTAACTTATTTTGTTACATTCCAACCAGTAATTTAAATGTTTCTAAACCTTGTTTCTTAGTTTCTTATTTTATGTGATGGATCTGCACAAAATAATCTAAGTTGGTGAAATGAAATGAGAAAAAAAAAAATTGGCATGTTCATATGTATTGCCATGAAGCCCCTAAAAAGTCCTGGTGCAACCAATTACCTTCAAAAAACACATAGTTAGTGAAATTAAGTCCACCTGTGTGCAATCTAAGTGTCACATGATCTGTCAGCATAAACACACCTTTTCTGAAAGGCCCCAGAGGCTCTAACACCACTAAGCAAGAGGCTTCACACCATGAAGACCAAGGAGCTCTCCAAACAAGTCAGGGACAAAGTTGCTGTCAGGGTTAGGTTATAAAAAAAAATAAAAATTAAAATCTTTGATGATCCCCCGGAGCACCATCAAATCCATCATCTTCAAATGGAAAGAATATAGTACTACAGCAGACCTACCAAGAGAGGGCCAATCACCAAAACTCACAAACTGGGCAAGGAGGGCATTAATCAGAGAGGCAGCACAGAGACCAAAGGTAGCCCTGAAGGAGTTGCAGAGTTCCAAAGCAGAGATGGAAGTATTTGTCCATAGGACCACAATAAGCCATACACTCCATAGAGCTGGCTTTATGGAAGAGTGGCCAGAAAAAAGCCATTACTTAGCATTAAAAATAAGAAGGCATGTTTTGAGTTTGCCAAAAGACATGTGAGCGACTCCCCAAATGTATGGAGGAAGGTGCTCTGGTCAGATGAGACTAAAATGTAACTTGAAATGTAACAAGAAAAATGATATGTCTGGTGCAAACCCAACACATCCCATCACCCCAAGAACATCATTGCCACAGTGAAACATGGTGGTGGCAGCATCATGCTGTGGAAATGTTTTTCAGCAGCAGGGACTGGGAAACTGGTCTGAGTCAAGGGGAAGGTGGATGGTGCTAAATACAGGGATATTCTTGAGCAAAACCTATGTTTGTCTGCCTGTGATTTGAGACTGGGACGAAGGAACACCTTCCAGCAGGACAAAGCATACTGCTTGAGCAACACTTGAGTGGTTTAAGGGGAAACATTTAAATGTGTTGGAATGGCCTAGTCAAAGTCTAATGGCCTAAGTCTTTAGTCTCATCTGTTGAAGATGCTCTTCACAAGCAAAAATCATCCAATATGAGCTGGAGCTCATACTGAGCTGGAGCAGTTTTACCTTGAGGAATGGGCAAAAATCCCAGTGGCAAGTGGCTTATAGAGACTTATCCAAAGTGACTTGCAGCTGTAATTGCCCCAAAAGGTGGGTCTACAAAGCACTGACTTTAGGGGGATTAATAGTTATGCTGAAGTTACACTGAAGTTTTCTCTCCTATTTTGTCCTATTTGTTGTTTGCTTCATATCGTTAAAGTTGTAGGCATGCTCTATAAACAAAATGGTACAAACTCTCAAACAATCTATTTTAATTCCAGGTTGTGAGGCAACAAAACATGAAAAATGCCAAGGGGGGTGAATACTTTTGCAAGGCACTGTATGCCTTTGGAAAGTGGGAGGAAACCAAAGCTACCGGAAGAAACCCATGCGAACATGGGGAGAACATGCAAACTTCACACAGAAAGGACCCAGACCACCCTGCCTGGGAACTGAACCCAGGAACTCCTTGCTCTGAGAAGACAGTGAAAACCAGAAACATTTTTATGATTTTGGGACTTTTGCTGATATAAGTCTTTCAAAATTCTTATCAGCCAAAATTATAAATGTAAAATAAAAAGGTTAAAAAAAGGTGCATAACATATTTTATACTGTAATTGAGTCAGAAGGTGGGTTGTTTTCTTACTTGCTTTGGCCAATCCACACATCTAGCACATTTTGTTTGAGTATTATCTATTTTTGCAGTTGGAAATTGGATTAGCACAGCAGCTATTTCTCTTTTAAGCATGTTTTTAGCTTCTCATAAAAACAGGCAGCTGTGCAGGTTTTCACACTGGATCAGAGGCAGTTAGGTCCTGCTCTTTTTGCTTATGGTACTGATGAAGGTGAACTTTTGATGAATATATTTCTGCAGTCTTTTTGTGGTTGTGTTACTGTTTGAGTGAGAATAATAAGAAAAAGTGTGCATATGTGTGACAGATAGATTTGCAGGTGTAAAACCAAATGTGAGTGGTATGTTTCTGAGAGTCTGTGGGCATTACAATGACCCCAGTGCTCAGTAAATAAGAGATAAGTGATAAGAAAAAGAAAAGAAGATAAGAAAAGGTCACAAGGGGTCAGGTAGTGTAAAGTAGATGGGGAGCAGCGGGGTGGTCATTGTGGGAGTTCAAGAGAAGTGACACGCTTGTTTATTTATTCCTGTTTGTGACTTCCTGCCCAGCTTATCCTCTTTTCTCTCATGTGTCCCCAAGATGACCTGTTTGCCCTCTCTGGAACTTGCAAATGAAATTAAAATGTCAGTTTGCATATTAACATAATTTCAATCAAGGGAAAATGAGCTGTATAATTTATAGTTCTTTGGGACTTTATTTAAGAAACAGTGATGTAATGAATTCTACTTACTTTTCATAAAACGCTTTGGTTCAAAAGAAAACATTATTACAGTTTTTAAAAGTAAAAGAGGTTTCAAGTTTTATATACTTTGAAGTTCTTTTCTATAAATAGATTACATGCCCCTTAGGAACACATAGTGATGTGTTTAAAATTTATTTTAGAATTATGTTAACAGTTAAGCCTAGAATTCAGACCATGAATGTTAAAACTGTCAAAAACATTAATATAATAATGCTAATGACTTTAGGGATTTGTAATAGCATTAAACTACCACTAAGCTAACCCAATTTTAAGCTTTATGTTAACCTTGTCAGACATTATTTCATGCCTTGTATATTGCAGTTTTTAAGGAAAGATCCCTGGCATGAAGCTGCCTTTTCTTTTTCAATGTCTAAAACTTTTCAATGACTGAAAACTTGTTTTATAAACCACAATTAGTGAAGTATCTATATACTAACTTTCATTCCAAAAAAGTAGGCGCAACCTTGATAAGTTACTTGACAAAGACCAAGCCACATCAGATAAACACATTTTGCCTAGATTTTCTCACAAATGTGGTCTCACCCATTGTTAGTGAAGTAAGTGGGGCAGCGGTGGCCTAGTGGAGTTCTGGCCACAGAATTGGAAGATTGTGGATTCAAACCCCTTACCAGTAGGTTACCCTGAGGTACCCTTGAGCAAGGAACCGTCCCTGTCACTGCTCCCCGGGTGCTTCCATAGCTGCCCCCTGCTGCACAGTGTGAGACACAAATGAGAAAATATTTAGCAACTTTAAATAAGAATTTCCCAGAATTAATCAATTCCCTGAAAACAGCCCTGAGGCAGATTATTATTATTATTATTATTATTTTATTTTGATCATTTACAAACAATCACCAACTGCCTTTGCTATTAGTCTACTATCAGATGCATTAAAAAACATGTTTACACTGTAGCTCTCACCGTTGCATCTACAGTTAGTTAAAAGACGCTGAGACTGACTGGGACTTTCCCAGACATTTAGTCTATTACTAGACTGCAGAAGAAAATATTATTATTCATTTAAAAGGTCATTTGGTTCAGTTGTTATATATTTTTGTGTTTTGTTTGAAATTCTGTTTTAAATGGATGAGCTGTTTTCTGAAAATGGTGACACTGAATGAAAAGTTATGTTTGTGTGTTTGTGTGTGTGTGTGTGTGTGTGTGTGTGTGTGTGTGTGTGAAAGAGAGAGAGAGAGAGAGAGAGAGAGAGAGAGAGAGAGAGAGAGAGAGAGAGAGATAATAGATGCCCTAACTTTAAAATAAAAACCAAACAAAACAGAAAATGCACCCAGATACTGCCAAACTGAACTCTCTCATGCACACACACTAACAACCTAACAGCTGGTCTTTTTCCAGTTATACACACACACACACACACACACACACACACACACACTATCAACTTTTCTCCCACAGTGACATGGAAGTGGATAGCAGTCAAATTGTGTTAGTGCTGGTGTGTGTGAATGGGTGTGTGCCTGTGCATAGTGATGAGTGTTTATACTGAACTGGCGCCAATGTAAGGAAATGTCTGACACACAACAGGTGTAAGTTCTCAAATGTCAATCAACTCAGAAACCAAAAGAAACTGAAGTTTTCACGTCTTGTAGACGATGAGCATTGCACTGGATTGTCAGCAGTCGGCTTGTCTGACAGTTCCTTAAATACAGATAAAAACTGCAGTGAGTAAGCACAAAAGGAGACCAGAAATCAGCACTATATCATGTCATTATATTGAAATATCATCAAATAAGCATAATGGTTCTAATGGTGGCTGAAGACCAAATGGAAATGCAAATTTTCTGCATTTGTAAAGCAAAAGAATACATATGAAATAAACATGTCATGTAGTGAAGATTAAAAAAGTCATGTAGGGAAGATTGATACAGGTACTTTTGTGCCCCCTCATGATAAAGGAGAACCAGAGGAACATATTTTTCATCAACATTAATTAAGTGCATATTATGGCATTAAACACGGAAATAGTAAAGTGACTAATGGAAAGCACACAAAGACAGCCTTTTTCTATTCAGAAAATAACCATTTAGTATGTCTTACTGCAGGGTGAGAATTCCCAGGAGGTACTACTTATAGTAAAAGTTATTTTCAGACCAGGGGGCATGACCTTACCATACTTATCTTTGATTAGGTAACTCACCTAAAATCACTATTGTAACTTGTGTATGTGTGTGCGTATGTATGTACAGTTGAGGCCAATATTATTAGCCCCCCCCAGGAATTATGGAACATTTTTCTAAACTTCTTCCCAATGTTTGCAGCATTGATGATACTTGATATAAGCAAGTTTCAACTTTATATAACATTCACCAGTGCTGTTTAGTAGCTTTTGGTACATTTTGTAATATAATAACATTTTTAGGCTTGCTTTATATCAAATATAGTAATAAAAACGGGGTGGTCAAAAATATTAGCCCCATGTGAATGTTTGTTTTCAAAACACACCTACAGTAATTAACCAATCAGCTTTGAAACCACACCTCTGTGGTCAGTTGGCTTCCTAACAACATTCAATCAGCATACAAAGACTCCAAGGAACAGGGCACTTGAAAACATGAGAGGGACTACTGTTACACACCATGCCAAAGACAAAGGAAATCAGTCTAGAGCTCAGAAAGAAGATAGTAGAGGCTCATGATAAGGGGGAAGGCTACACTGCCATTTCCAAGCGATTCACAGTGTCTAGAACTGCTGTACGTTGCATCATTGCCAAGTACAAGTAGACAAATTCTGTAAAAAAAACAAACCTGGCCGTGGCCATAAACACAAGATTTCAAGAACTCTGGAGAGGAAAATAGTCAGATGTCAGTAAGGAGCCCCAGACATCTGCCAAGATGATTGTTGCTGACCTGGCCTCTTCTGGAGTTGATGTTTCAAGGAACACAGTTGTGAGGGCTCTTTGTGGTGGGCTTCAGGGCCATCGTCCCAGAAGAACCCCTTTACTCAAAGAGCGGCACATCACAGCCCGACTGAGGTTTGCCCATGGACATTTGAAAGGTAAAGATGAGTCTACAGCCTGAGGTGCAACCTGGCAACATTGGATGGACCTAAACATGATGTCCCAGAGATGTTCTACTGGATTTATGTCAGGTGAGCATGGAGGCCAGTCAATGGTATCAACTCCTTCATCCTCCAGGAACTACCTGCATACTCTTGCCACAAGAGGCTAGGCATTATCATGCACCAGGAGGAACCCAGGACCCACTGCATCAGCAAAGGGTCTTACAATGGGTCTAAGGATTTCATCCCAATACCTAATGGCAGTCAGGGTGCCATCGCTTATCCTGTACAGGTCTGTGCGTCCCTCCATGGATATGCCTCCCCAGACCAACGCTGACCCACCACCAAACTGATCATGCTGAACAGTGTTGCACGCAGCATAATGTTCACTGTGGCTTCTCCAGACCCTTTCATGTCTGTCACATGGGCTCAGAGTGAACCTGCTCTGAAAAGCACAGGACACCAGTGCAGCAGTGCAAACCTGCCAATTCTGGTGTTCTCTTGCAAATGCCAGTCGAAATCCAGTTACAATGTCACCTTTCAGGTATCACAAAGTCTTGTGTTGGAAGCAGGAAAATGGTTAAGAATGTGAGCTTATTTGACAAGGGCTATATTTAAATATTTTGGAGCAGTCCTTCAGAAAAGCTACTGTAGCACAAATTGCTGAAAAAAACAATGCTTGCTTGGACAGAATAGTGTTAGAACACACACTGCATCACAGCTTGTTGGTTTTGTGGCTTTGTTGATACAGACCATTCAGAGTGCCCATGCTGAAAGTGCTGAAGGTGCAGTGGGCACCTAGGCATCAGAAATAGACCACTGAGCAAAAGAGTTGGCCTGGTTTGATAAATGTTTTATTACCTTATCTTCTTAGATATCAGAATGCACTGGGAAGGAAAGAAGGCAAGCGACTGGAAGCATTGTGATGTTCTGGGCAATGCTCTTTTTAGAAAATATAAGTCCTAGTATGTGGATATCACATATCATCAGCATAAACATCAGATGGCCTAGTGGTTAAGGACTAGGCCCCATTGGTGGCATAGTGGTTAGGCCCCGGGATCGGAAGATTATGGATAAGAGCTCGAGCCATTAGGTGCCCTGAGGTACCTGAACAAGGTACTGTCCCCAACACTGCTCCCCTGCTGTAATGTGTGTGTATAGGTTAAATGCAGAGAATGCACTTTGTTGTGATTCACTTTGTGCTGTGTTTTGTTCATGATGACAGTCACTTTCACTTTAGGGATGTATTGTCTTTCAACTACATAAAGCATATTGCCAAATTGCAAAGATTCCATAGAATCCTTAGTTGAGGAACATGGCAAAATATTTCAATGTGCTGTCTTGGCCTCCCAGTTCCCCAAATCTTAATCTTTTTATGTGGGATTTGTGGCACTGTGTGCATCTGTGGGATTTGTTGGACAAACTAGATTGATCCATGAATGCCCTGAATTTAAGGCAACTGCTGCTAAAGTCTTGTTGCCAAAAACCATCTTCAGAATTCTTGTGGAGTCCATGCTTTGATAGGTCAAAGCTGTTTTGGCAGTACAAAGGGAGACCTATGCAATATGCAGCAGGTTTTTTTTTAAGTTTCTTCTGTGCATAGTACACAGAGGAGCAAGAAAATCCCTACCCCTTTGCCTCACTTTATTATATAAGGAAGTGAGATTTACATCTCTAAGGCCAAAAAATGTGTTTAATGTTATCATGTACAATGTAGGAGGGTTAACCTGGCACAAAAGGAGGTGGTCAGGGTTTTTTTTTTGTTTAGTTTTTGTTTTTGTTTTTTTAAGCAAAGCATTTGTTATCTTTTGAAGATATTAGAAAAAAATTAGTGGTCATTTTACTAAGCAATAAAAAAGAGAGAGGTGGGACTGTTAAGGAAACAGATTACATGCTCCATTGCTTAACTGAAACACATTAGTTGGCTGGATTATTCAGCTCAGTGGGTCACAGAACAACTGTGTGTGTGTTTGTGGCCACTTAGTCTACCATTTTAAATGTCAGATCATTGACAGAGAGATTGCCCACTGAGAGAGATTTATTAAAGCAACATTTCATTTCAAACTGAATATGACAACTGAGCTGATACATTCAAATACTGACTGTCAGAGACATCTTAGTCTATGTGTTTTCTGAAGACATGAAGTATGACCACTCACTGAAAGGGAGATTTTCCCCTCTGAGGGGGGAACTAGAGAGAAGGTGGTTTTAGGGAATGAAATCTGAATACCTGTGGTTGATAACAGAGGGGCGTCTGAAGACCGCAGACTGTCAGAAGTGTGCACTCTTGCTTTCAAAGCATTCATGCCTGTTCCATTACCAACCTGAGTTTGCTACATTTTTGTCACTTGTCACACAAACTGAACCTTATATAAATACAGATATACATAACTAGATAGACAAGCATGACTTAAATGCTATCTCAAGGGGCATTCTGGAATGAAGCAGGTGCAAAATATGTTGTCATGGTCACCATGCATGTTTTAGTCTCATCATTTGAGTTTTCAGTCTCATAATTATAATTTTCTAGATTTGTAAAAATGTAATGTACTCTTTACGGTCTTGAAAGCTACTAAAGAAATATTTTTTTGAAAAAGTATTTAAATTTTTAAAAATAGCATAAAGTGCAAAAACAGTCAGGTTAAGATGAACAGCTATTACTTATGGTAACATTAATTTCTATTTTTTTCTTTTTTATAATTCATCTTAATTTTCTTGTTAAGATCACTGCCCATCTGTTAATTGAGGTGAAAAGAAAGGCAAAGTTAAAATATGAGTTAATGGGATCCAATTATTTCTGTTGACACCTTCCAGAATTGTTTTGAGAAATAAAATTGTTTAATATTTAATATTTGTCTTTGATTACTTATTTAGTTTAGTAGTCTAGCAACATCCATGTATAACCCATATAGCATAGCTGGTCTCTCTACTCTCCTGTAAACATTTCTTTCCCTCTTGCTGGTACCTGTCTGTCACAGATCACTCCTGCAACACCCATTCCAACCTGCTTGTACTCACCTCTCTTCCACACTTCCCATTACTCTGAACTGTTGATTCCAAGTATTAAAAAAAACCCATCTTTGTTACCTCTACTCCCTGCATCCTAACCACTCCACTTTTCTCCCTTTTGTTCACACTCCTGTTGTTTGTCTTTATCCTACTCACTTTCATTCCTCTCCTCTCTAGACCATATCTCCACCTCTCCAGGCTCTCCTTAAGCTGCTTCTTTCTCTTGCTATAGATCACAACATCATCAGCAAACATCATCATCCATGGGGAATTCTGTCCATTACCATTGCAAACAAGAATGGGCTCAGCACTGATCCTCTGATCAATGATCAATGCAATTAAATGCATCCACTACCTCACCACTGTCACACTGCCCTCATACATATCCTGTACTAATCACACATACTTTTCTGCAACGCTGACACATGACTTCATACAAAATGATAATTCCTCTCTAGGCACCCTGTCATATGCTTTCTCCAAGTCCACAAAGGCACAATACAACTCCTTCTGCCCTTCTCTGTATTTCTTCATCAGCACTCAGAGCAAACATGAAA
Source organism: Hepsetus odoe (assembly GCA_017165825.1). Taxonomy (NCBI): domain Eukaryota; kingdom Metazoa; phylum Chordata; class Actinopteri; order Characiformes; family Hepsetidae; genus Hepsetus; species Hepsetus odoe. The sequence continues at coordinate 11,294,513 of CM029380.1, read as the reverse complement.
GTGAAAGTGACTATTCTTGTCATTGTGAAACATAGCAAAGCACACAGGTCAAGTCAAGTCAGTTTTTATTTATATAGCGCCAGAAATAAAGAAGGAAAAGAAAGAGAAAGTGCATTTCATAAATAATCTATTTAGCGATAATGGTAAGCATGAGTTACAATAAAAAAGGCATTAGTGTCTATAATTGGAAGTTCGGTGAGCTAATAGTGGTGGTTCTGCTTGCTTGGGTGAAGCTTTTGATAATTATAGTGGCAGCAGCTCCTGCAGATGATCCAGTCTGATGTAGCTGGTATGGAGGTGGTGGACAGCCATGCATCTCAAACAGAGAGAAATAAATTAGATCTGTTTTGGACTCATATTGTGCAAACCATGAATTTATAGCGCACAGTACTATAACTCCAGTTAAATATTGATATTGTCTATAGTGTCAAACACAGCACTAAGGTCCAGGAGGACTAGTAAGGATACTGACCCTTTGTCAAAGGTCATTAAGAGATTGTTTACTATTTTCACTAGCGCTGTTCCAGTGCTATGGTGTGGCCGAAAGACTGAAATTTCTCAAAGATGTTATTTTTATGTAGATACCAGAATCTCTGATATAAATGGCAAATTAGAAATTGGTCAATACTTTGTTAACGTGACTGGATCAAGATTATGCTTTTTAAGTAAAGTCATACCTGCTACTTTGAATGCTTTTGGCACATAGCCCAGGTTGAGAGATGAGTTTACTATTTCTAATAAAGGCCTGATTATTACTGGCATGACATCTATAAGTAATCTGGTAGGGACTAAACTGAAGATGCAAGTGGAAGATTTGGAAGAGGAAATAGCTGAGATGAGGTTGATTTGAAGAACTGGAATAAAGTAAGCTAATCTCTCTGTTGGCATTAGGTTTTGATCTATATTTATATCTGTCTTGGGCAGTAGACATGGTGTATTTGTTATTTGGTTTTGGATTTCTCCCCAAATTATTTCAATCTAATTGCTAAAGAAATCCATAAAATTATCACTATTGTACATTTCAGTTATCTGACTTTCAGCTCCTGCATGGTCCTTCGTAAGAGAAGATACTGTGAATAAAAATCTAGACTTATTTTTTATTGGACTCTATTAATGTGGATAGGTAGGCCTAGCATGATAATGTAAGTGCCCTCTTATATTGTATGAAGCTCTCCATCCAGGCGTGAAATGATTATAATTTTGTCAGCCACCATTTATGTTCTAGTTTCCACATCTTTTGATTTAGAGTTTGTGTTTTGGTACAATGGAACAATATTTTTTTTGTCTAATTTTTTTTAACAGTGCTACATTATCTAATGTGGAATGAAATGTGTTCTCTAAACATTCAGTGAGAATATCCAGCTCTTCTGGACCAGATGGCAGACTAGTAAGTTTTGATAAGTCTGGAAGGTTTTTGATAAAACTAATACAGTGAGCCACAACAAAATGTAACCTCTGCTTTTTACTCATAAACACAAGTGCAGCAAGGGACAGCTATTGAAGGTGCTTTGGGAAGCAATGAAGGGGATGGAACCTTGCTCAAGGATACCTCAGTGCAACATACTGATCTGTGATTCAAACCCACAACCTTCTGATCCTGGGTCCTAGTCCCTAAATACTAGACCACCGCTGCCCCATCACATCTGTTGTGTTCTTTCTCGGCATGAAACCATGCTGGTGTTCACTAATTATCGCATCTTTTCTTAACCTAGCTTCCACTACCCTTTCCTGTAACTTCATGCTGTGGCTAATCGATTTTATCCCTCTATAGTTACTATAGCTTTGTGCATCAAACATTTTCTTGAAAATCCGTAACAATACACCTCTTCTCCATTCCTCAGTCTGGTTAGAAACTCTACTGCCATCTCTCATAAACACCTCCATGCTTCCACATGCTTTATATCATCTGGACCAACAGCCTTTCCATTCTTCATCCTCTTCATCGGTGCCCTTTTGCTTATTCGCTGCACTTCTGGTTCACTACCCTCAGATCATCCAATCTCATCTCTCTCTCTCTCATTCTCTTCATTCATCAGACCCTCAGAGTATTCTTTCCATTGGCTCAAAATGCTCTGCTTGCTTGTGGGTATTTTTCCACTTATATCCTTTATGGCCCTAACCTGCTACACATCTTTATTTGCTCTCTCCTTACTGTCCAACCTCTCATACAATTCACCATATGCCTTACCTTTAGACTTCGCCACTGCTTTCTTCACACTGTGCTTAAACTGCTTCTACTCCTGTCTACTTTCTTCATCTCTCTGACTATCCCACTTCTTCTTCACTGGCCTCTTCTTCAGTGTACACTCTGGAACCTCTGAGTTTCCTCACTAGGTTTCCTTTTCCTCCTTCTTCTTTCCATATGTCACACCAAGTATCCTTCTAGCCATCTCCCTTACCACTTCTGCAGTATTTGCCTAGCTATCTGGTTACTCTTCACTAGCCCCCAGTGCCTGTCCTAACTCCTGCCTGAATTCCACCTTGTAGTCTTCTTTTTTTTAGCTTCCATTGTTTGATCCTCAAAGCCTTAACTTCCCTCCTCTTCTTGACCTCCAAGATCATCCTACAAACTACCATCCTGTGCTGTTTGGCAATACTCTCCCCTGTCTTTACATTTCAGTCTCGAATATCTTTCAGGCTGACCCTCCTGCAAAGGATATAATTCAGCTGTGTGCTTCTTCCTCCACTTTTGTATGTAACCCTGTGCTTCTCCCTCTTCCTTAAATAAGTATTTACTATAGCTATTTCCATCCTTTTAGCAAAAGCTATGAGCCTTCACCAACTTGTTCATTAAAGTTTGCACCACTCTCTCTCCCTTGGGTGCACTCTCTATCATTTCATCTTACTCACTCCAGAGTTCTTCTTTCTCATCCAACATGTGGGGCATAATTTCTCACTTAACATTGTTAGAAAGTTGGCCCCAGGATTAGTAGGTTGTGGGTTAAAATCCCAGACCCGTAGGTTGCAGTGAGGTGCCCTTGAGCAAGGTAATTAATTGTAATTAGGACATGGAAGTCGCTCTGGATAAGAGCGTCTGCTAAATGTAAATGAGAAGACAGACGAGTATAGAATGAGAGCAGCTATGTTTTATGGGTTGGAGAGAGTTGCACTGACCAAAAGACAGGAGGCAGAGCTGGAGTTGTCAGTGTTAAAGTTGCTGAGATTTTCATTGGGTGTGATGAGGATGGACACGATTAGAAGGGTAGATGTTTAGGAGACAAAGTTAGAGAGGCAAGGTTGTGTTGGTTTGGACATGTACAGAGGAGAAACGAGGATTATATTAGGAGGATGTTGAAGATGGAGCTGCCAGGAAAGAGGAAAAGAGGAAGACCAAAGAGGAGGTTTGGGGACGTGGTGAGAGAGGACATGCAGGTGGTTGATTTGAAGGAGGAAGCTGCAGAGGACCGGAAGAATGGATGGAAATCGGTGATCCTCTGGGGCGACTCCTAAACGAGAAAAACCACAAAAATAAGATTTCTGCTCTTGAAATCTTGTTTCTAAATGTTACTAACTGATTTGTCTTGTGATTGCTCACAAACTGCAACAAATGCAGTTTTCACTAATTAAATCCTATGCTTATCTGAAAATAGATATCGCTAACTATTATAGATTTAACAATCAATTAATCTACAATTTACTTTTGTAACAGCAGACATTTGTCAGCCCTTCATGTTCCAATACATTTCTTCACCTTCCACCCCAGGGGCAGCGGTGGCCTAGTGGTTAGGGAGTTGGCCCCGTATCGGAAGATTGTGGGTTCGATTCCCTCACAAGTAGGTTGCCCTGAGGTACCCCTGAGCAAGGTACTGTCCCTGTCACTGCTCCCCGGGCACTTTCAATAGCTGCCCACTGCACAGTGTTTGTGTGCATGGGTTAAAAGCAGCGGTCCAATTTCATTGTGGTTCATGCTTGCTGTGCTATGACAAGGGTTGTCACTTTCACTTTTGGTTGGTCAAATACTTAATATGTCATATTTTACCTATCTAGATGTAAATACCAAGAAATAAAACTGAAAATATGATCTCTCATCTCATATTCTTTGTTTGATCTTAAACCCAAGAGTCTTCGGTGCAAAGAAAAACAATTGAACTGACTGCTCTTCCAATACTTTTGCAGGGGATTGCAGGAAATGACTGATGTTTGTGTACAACTATAGCTATGTGCAAACTGTAATTAGGATGTCTGGATGACTTGGAATGTACTCCACATGAAGCAAGATGTGTAGGATGAGCAAAAGACAATAAATGTGCCTTCTCAGACATGCAAATACTCAGTGTTTAGTTCCAGTAGCAGACCAATTGATCCCTCTATCCTACACCACAGACAAGAAACCTGAGCTGGAGAGGAAGTTTTCATGAAAGCCTCATAAGTAGACTTTTTCCAGACAACACATACTGTCTGTTAGTCCCACATACATACACACCAATAAACAATATTTAGAAGGTTGCTGTACTAGACACAGTTAGATATTGCTAATATCTATATTGTTTACTGATGTGAAATACAGAATGTCAGATGTCACTGTTACACAGAGGGAGAATACCACTGCCTACAAACAGTGTCATGCAAAGGTTTGTTCAAAAATGTTTTGCTGACAATAAGCATGTCATGTACACAGAACCCACTTTTGCACATTTTATTGAACAGTAATTCAATTTACTTAAAAAAGATGACAAGTTTTTTATGATAATTAAATGATGACAAACATTTATTGTCACTGTACAAATACAATGGGATGTTTGAAGCAAACATTTAGATGCTTTACGATATAATACAGATAATATCAAATGAAAATGATGCACAAAATGAAAAAGTAAACAGTAAACATTAAGCTATAAACAGTTACCTTCCAAGAATCAAGATTTAAATGCTTACATGAATTATATAATATTAATTAACAGGACAAATGAAAACGCAGTTATCTGTTGATTGAACATATTCATCCTGAAGAGGTTCATCCAGCCAACCTCAAAGAAAACACACACACACATACACACACACACACACACACACACACACACACACACCACACACCATTTTTCACAGCTCTGATTAAGTTCAGACTTCTGATTTACAAGACTGGAGCTATTTCTTCCTGATGAGATTCAGGTGTCAGAAATCCCAGACCTTTCATGATGAGAAGGACACAAGTTCAATGGCAAAACAGGTCAAGGCATGCTAAATAACAGCAGTTCTTATAAAACTACATTTATCATCAGCACTTCTCTGCAAAATACATGATAGTAACCCCAGTTACTGGCTTTAACTAGAAACAAGCAAGCAATATATTTTTTTTATTATTCCATATCAATATAAGTTGTTGCAAATTATGCTTTTGTTTCAATCTTACATTCTAGTAACCAACAATATCAGGGCTGCGGTGGCCTATCAAAATTCAATTAAAAAATATCAAGCTTCAGTACTAAGTTTTATCTAAATATAAGTTTTAATAAGTTTTAATAAAATAATAGGTTTTTGAAAATGGCAGCTGCTTGTCTGAAATGAATGACTAAAGGAGAGTAACCAACAATATAATTTTGTATGTTTTTAAAGCTTAAAAAGATGAGTCATATTGTATCTTAAACCATGTTGAAGTTAATGTCACATTAATCCAAAAGTGGATGTGATTTTAGGGAGTTGAGGAAGTGATTTCTGGGTCATGTGTTTTTATCGAAATGATTTTGGCTAGTTTGATGACCAGTAAGATTTGGCTCACAGCTCCAAAACAAAAAATGTTACAAAAAAAAAACACATGAAAGACATTAATTTCAAGTTCAACTTTACATTATAATAATAAGCTTAAGCTTAGGTTAAACTAATTACAAGCACCTGTTAAGTCCCAAAAGTTCCACTAGCTGCAGTTTGTCACAGTAATGAGAAGCAGGTAGTAAGCAAACAAAAGACTCTCAGACTTGTGCAGTTCAGCAGGCAGAGCTGGACTCACGCCCACTAGCCATGTTCGATTGGTGTGTAATGCATTCTGGGAGCTGGCACGGTGTGTGGGATGGATGGCGCCATGCTGCTAGCCCACTGACACACTACACCAGTGAATGCAGGAGTCCTGAGGGAAGTAGGAAGTACACACACACACATTTGAAAAAAAAAAAACAAAAAAAAAACAGCTAAGAGCTTACAATGTGAGAATTGAGAAATGAATATTGTGTAATTACAATTGTTATGTTAATAAGCGGAGTATATACAAATATAGTTTTGGTTTGTGTGTGTGTGTATGTATGTATGTGTTTTTGTCATAGTTAATAGTCAAAAAGCAATGTCACCTACCTACAAAATGTGTTTGTGTGTGTGTGTGTGTGTGTGTGTGTGTGTGTGTGCATGCGTGTATGTGCGTGTGTGTGCATGTGTTTGTTTGTGTGTGTAAGACCAAGCTTGAGAGATCCCCTCAACAGACTGAAGGTCAACCTTGACACAGAGAGCTAGATCAATAATGATAAAAATACACCTACAAAATTCTCTTTCTCCCTCTGTCTCTTTTGTCTCCTGATGTGACAATAAAACAAGGTTCAACTATATAAGGCAGCATACCCTGCTCCAGGCAGTGCCCAGTGTTTAACCTGCACTAATTGTTAATTAGTTTAAATGATGATTTCTCATTTCTCATTTCAAGTCAATAAAACTGTAAGACAATATAAATGTAAACAACAATCAGGCCTTGAAATAAAGTACAGTGAATACAGAAAGCTTTTTTTTCATCAGTCCACACACATACATCCACAATAGCTAAGTAAATACAAGTGTTTTGTTTAAAGCAATATACATGAAATTTAACACTCCAAATAAAAATGGGAAATTTTCCTTCCTTTTATATATGGTAAAAGCATTTTTTGCATCTTGTCTTTGGAATGATTTAACAAGCTTGGCAATGCTTCTTTTGGAAGTTTCACCCATACCATTTGAAAGAATGACATAAGCTTAACCAGACTGGACAGGGAGTATTGGTGCACCTCCCCCTCCATGTCTCTAACCCATGTTACAGATTGACTTCTGGATCTCCCAGTTATTTAAATTCCATTGGGTTGATTTTCTCCTTTCCTTTCACTATTTCCACTCCCTAGGAACATTGTCTGGCATTATCATCCCTAAACACAAGGCAATCTCATCTTTGTACCCTGATGGTGGAACAAGCTACCAAATACTATCAGAGTAGGGGTGACCCTCCCTACCTTCAAGAGACACATCTCATCTAAGGTCACTTCCTCTCCTAATTCCTATAACACTCTAACATGCCTAACTTGCACTTACCACTTCACCTGTTCTGGTTATATGCTATACCTTGAAAACAAATTTAATTTACATTGTGTGTTTTATTGTTTATGTAAAACTCTTATTGCACTGTAGCTTCAGTGTTGTTCCACTGCATAAGTTGATATGTATAAAAGAATTTGCTTTTTGAATAAATGTAATGCAAATGCATTATAATATAATGTGCAGATCTCGTTAGAGAAACTACTGGATTCAGGCTTGCACCTTTGCTTTGCCATCCTACTACTTTACAGAAATTTATCTTTCTAAATGCTTGAAAATAAGGAGGGTGATGCGCAATGCCTGATTTCCGCCACAAACACCAATTGTAGCCAGATGGAAATTGTAGCCAGATGCTTCAGTCTTGGGCAGCGGTGATTAGGGGTGGTTAGTGGTTAGGGTGTTGGCCGCATGATTGGAGGATCGGGGGTTCGAACCCCTTCCCAATAGGTTGCCCTGAGGTACCCTTGACCAAGGTGCCATCCCCGTCACGCTCCTCCCTGCGATGGGCTGGTGACCTGTCCAGGGTGTGTCCCCCTTCCTTTGCCCTGTGTGAGCTGGGTTGGACTCCAGCACTCCCCCACGACCCCATTTGGGACAAGTGGCAGAAAATGACTGACTGACTGCTTCAGTCTTAGTTGCATAAGATCAGAGGATTTTGCTGAAAGTAATTAGACAGTATTAAGAAAGTGTCTCAGCTAAAAGCTTATTTAGCTAAAATCAATGTTCTGCTGAGAAACTATGAGTCCAGGCATTTATGTGGAAGTTACACTGACAAGTACCACTCTTTATGGCAACAGTGTTACCTAATGGCAGTGGACTATTTTAGCAGGATATTGCCCCCTGTTACACTACAAATATTGTTCATAAATGTCTTCAGGAGCATAACAAAGAGTTCAAGATGTTGACTTGGTATTCAAATGACCCACATCTCAATCCAACAGAATATCTTTGCATTTTGATGGACAAAATAATCCAACCCAAGTAAACCCCACTGCCCAAAAAGTTAAAGCAGCTTAGGTTAACATATTGATGCAAGGTATTGCAGAAAACCTTCAGAGGTCTCGTGGAGTCCATGACTTAATAAATAGAAATTAACTGATGGAAATAAAGTGAATGAGAGTTGTGTATGGTTACCTAATAAAACATTTAAATATTGTTACACATGAAAAGCAAACAGCAAATGTGTGCATGTGTATGTTACTTAGGTGGTACTAGCTAATCAGCAGTTACTGATCTGTGCTGGTTACCAAGATGAACTATTGTGGAAATAAAGCACTGTTGTAAGTCGCTCTGGATAAGAGCGTCTGCTAAATGCCGTAAATGTAAATGTAAATGTAAATGTATGTAGTAAGCACATGCTATGGGCTTGATGCTAATGAAAAGCATATCTTTCCATTCCTTTCTGAATTGTAATCTAAAATTTCAGCGGTCTCACTCAATTGTCTCTCATATTTTTTTAAATGTTTAAAATTTACAATAAAAAGTAGTTTAATTGTTGGGTTCAGAAACAAATACACACCACAAAACTCCCCTCCACAGCTCCCACCTTAATTGTTACAAATAAATGTATTTTGGTGATTCCAAAAATGTGTGTGTGTGTGTTTGTGTGTGTGTAGCACCCCCGTGGTTGTAATCTGTTGTCTAACCGCAACCCTCCTGCCTGCAGCAGTGACCGCAAGCAGACAACAGTGCCACACACACCATCATATGCTGGAGTAGACAACAATCAATACACAAATGCACATACACACACTAAACCACCACAACACACCAATCAATAATTATGTATACCACTGGATGGCACTGGATAAAAGACACTTGTATTTTCTCTAAGCACAGCATTTAGAATAATTTTCATCTGTAGTCATCTGTAGTAATTGTAATTACAACATTACTATCAAATGTTTCATTTCTAAATGTAATGAAAGCTCTGACAGAAGAGAGATCGTTGCAGCAAAGACAGGGCTTTGATAAAGGTAGTAGCTTCCAGATCTCAATGGTATAAGATAAATATTATTATATTATCTTAATAGTTCCTAAGAGCAAACTAAATTAAATGACTATAAAGCAAACATACCTTAACAATTACAGTAGAGTACAACTTGTGTTGAGTGGGAAACAACATAGTACAACAAGAGGTGGATCTACAAGTATCCACCAGCTTCAAGGCTTTTCCAGGCTGTTAAAACATTTTTAATATCTGTCAGTTGCATCATGTTGGATATCAACCGTGGGCTGTTCCATCACTGCAGTAGTGTAGTTAGTGTTGTCACTGCTGTCATAGTTATCTTATTATGTTGTTTTAATGTTCCCACCAAAGTTCAGGCAGTTATTCTGTGACAGTTTGCTCCTTCTGGTAGTTTCATTGATAGATGGTTATCCATAATTTTATATTTTGAATAAAACATACCAGCTTCTAACAATACTGTGTGCTTGGTTGTTGGAAGTTTCCTTATTTAGGTAGAAATTCTGTGATTTTATTTCATAAAAGGATGAAATTTGTGTTGTGCCTTCTTTATTAAGACTTCTACTTTAACCTTTAAGAAAATATTTTACCTGAGCAGGGTTTTCTGCTATATCCAAATGTTTGCTTCTGAAATCAAAAGTTTAATTCTGAAGCTAACAATTAATTAATTTTAGTTATGAAATCCCACACCAGTAGGTTGCCCTGAGGCACCTTTAACAATGTACTGTCCCCATCACTGCTCCACAGGCACTTTCAGTCACTGCCCCCTGCTGGACATGTGTGAATGGATAAAATGCAGAGGCTGGGGTAGCAGTGGCCTCGTGGTTAGGGAGTTGGCCCCAGGATCAGAAGGTCATAGGTTCGTATCCCAGACCAGTAGGTTGCCCTGAGGTATCCTTGAGTAAGATACCACCCCCATCTCTGCTCCCCGGGTGCTTTAAATAGCTGTACCCTGCTGCAAGGTGTGTATGGGTGAAAAGCAGAGGCTGAACTTAATTGCAATGACAAAAATAGTCACTTTCACTTTACAAGTAGTTTATCCTGAGGTATCCTTGAGTAAGGTACCATCCCCATCACTGCTTCCTGGGTACTGGATATGGCTGCCCACTGCTGCATGGTGATTGTATGGGTTAAATGCTGAAGGATGTATTTTGTTATGGTTCAATATATGCTGTGCTGTGTCACAACACTGAGTATGACACTCAAAAATTTGATGCAAACACACCATGCCCAAGCCTTTTCTCACAATAACTCTTTATCTTCGCTTCATCAGTGGCCTCAAACAACAAAGAATTGTTGCTTCAGCAAGTCATGGGAAAGAGTAGTGGAAGCTATATTAAGAAAAAATAAAATTTTGCTGTCAGAAAAGCCTGCAAGAGTGTAATCACATGGGAACTTTCTCACTTTGCAAAAGGTGAGATTAGATTTTTACACTTTTTATTGATCCAGAAGTCAGATGCTTGTTCACTTAAGCACACTTTCACACTCAGATGATCAATATTCTCTTATGGGAATAAAGAATTGCGATACCCCAGTGATAGATTAGTTGTTAGGGACTAGGCACCATGATCAGAAGTTCCAGACCAGTAGGTTACAATGAGCTACCCTTAAGCGAGTTACTGTCCCTGTCATTGCTCACTAGGTGCAGGCTGTATGGCTGTATGTTTGGTGCACACAGCATGTGTGATGGGTTAAATGCAGAGAAGAATTTTGTTGCGGTTAACGGTGTGTTGTGCTGTGTGTTCACAATGACAAGTACCCACTTTCACTTTCAATTTCACACTCATGTGACACATGAGAATTTCTGTTAGAGCAACAGAGAACCTGCACAACCTCTGCTACTCAGATTCAGATTTTAAGACTGTCAAGTGTCTCCCTCTGTTGGCAAAAGATAGTCACAACAATCTATTTTCATGTCTGCGGGAGACCACAAAATAGTACTGACAGGCACGAAAACGTATTTTCACATTCTGAAATATAAATACTAAATTAATACATTAATATTACATACATAAAATTAAAATGCTACATAAAATAAAAATTAAATAAGTTCCCATGAAGAATGCAATAATGCGGAAACTGTAATTTAGTTTTTATCAGTCATTGATTTGCAATAGGATTTCTTTGTGGTGCTCATTTTCATGTCAGACATCCACTAAGAGTTCACCCTTATTGCTGAGTAAGCTTTGCGGAGGACGTCACTCAGTAGTTCTTCCTATTCCAACAACGCATTAGTATTAACTTCCTAACAGCAGCATTTTCTTCCTCATCTGTCACCACGAGCTCCAGTAACTGTACTTCCTAAAATTGTCAGCTTTACACGAGTACTTGCCTGCGCCATTTATTTCCTTTACGTCCAAGCAGCTCTACATTCTGCCAATCTCTGAGGCCAGCTGTCTGTGAAGTGTGAAGTCTTAAATCTGTCCGAATGGCGGCTCTACAGTTCTGTGATGCTTTTTGGGTAAGCAGTTTATACAGAATCGCGAAAGGAAAAAAAAAGTCAAATGTCGAGAGCTGTTCAGAAGCTCTCTGGCTAAGAACACCAACCTGCGAGGAGAAGCAGAAGCTTTTAATTTGGCTTGATTTATGCAACTAGATCGAAATGTATCTAAAGCAGCTCAAAGCATTCAAAAAACTTTATTTCTCTTCTGTATTGTAGCAATGCTGCTATGTGTAATGCAGTTACATGAGCTTTTCCCCCCTCTTTCCTGGACCATCAGTATTGAGTTAGTTAGTGTTGTGTTTACTGGTTTCCACAGTGGAAATCACAAACAATACCCTCTGAATATTCTCAAGAAGACTTCTGAAAGTTTTGGTATTTGGAATTTGAATACCAGTGTTGGTATCTCTTGGTACTAGATAGAAAAGAAAATGGCTATGTGTTTTAGCCCGTCCCTATCTGTCAGTGACTACATTCTCTGTGTGAGAATACTTAGCATAATGGAGAAAGGAATGTTGTTACACTGGTTTTCTCAGCCCCTGTAACTCCATACAGAGAATGCCATGTCTTTCAAGCTGTTATATAAGATCAGTATAGGTATGTGTTACAAATAACAATAGTGTCCAAGTCTACTGCTTACTTACAATAGAGCAAGTATGCAATTATATACAGTATATATAGTATACAATTTTTAATGACATAAAATGTGATTACATAATATATTTTCTTTCTTATTTATTTTTTCTTAACACTGAAACAAGGAAAATGTAAATGTTAAATCTACAAGTCTAAAAAAAAACCTTTTTGATTAAAGAATCTACTGAGTAAGACAATCTAATTTACATTTAAAATCCATTGTTATGAGTGATGATCAAACTATCCAGATGGGATTCAGATTTAGATTAGCAGATCCTTGGGATGTGCACAGTAAAGTTTGGGGTTGTGGACAGTATCACCCCTGTAGTTTATGATGTCACCCACATAGCTTATTTCTGATCGAGAATCATGGATCACAATTTACCTCATTTTGAGAAGCCCCACTGTCCCCTTAAAGTTCTCATGAATTCAATATATACAAAATCAAACCAACTGCCACATTAGAAAGGTTTTCTTCTTTTTCTTATTTACAGCATCATTAATCGCTGCTAACCATTTACTCTCTTTTTAGTAAAAATAAGCATTTTTATTACATGATGATAATTTTACACTGTACATTGTTCTCAGTTACACACTGTAGTGTAACTGCTATTCATGCTGTGTACTTTATAAAACATAATATAATGTGTAAGCCACTCTGTGTTACCCTCTAAAAATGTGTTGTGCTTGCTCAGGGAACTGATTTTTATGACCACTCCGGATATGAAGCTATACTTCAGCGACTGCAGGATGGCAGACGAATGTGTAAGGATGTGGAGGAACTACTCAGAATGAGGTAGAGTACTACATTATTCAAATAGTAGAAAAGACTGTGGAAACCTACCATACTGCAAGTTACTGTATATCAGTCTCCATGGCTGTTAGAAAGTGGATTTCTTTTGTTAGAATTCCTATTGAGGTGTACGTATTTGCACTCAAACATGTACAAATCTGTATACAGAGCAGCTGCAGAGGAAAGGTTTGGCAAAGAACTGGTGGCGATTGCTCGGAAGGCAGGAGGCCAAACTGAGATCAGGTCAGCAAATGGGATTGGGTTTGTCTTATGAATTTATTTGCATTGCTGTAGAATGGAACACTGGTTTAAAATTCATTAAAAACTATGAACATGAATGTATTATATCTTATACGATTTTTATTGTTTTGTTTTCAAGCACATTAAGAGCATCTATTGATCATCTTAAAGCAGGTAAATGTAACAGTATTTTTTCAGTATACCCAGTCTTCCCACACTTTTGAAAACTTAAATTGTCTGCTTTATTTTCTAGAGATTGAGAACACAGGAACATTACACATTCAACTCTCTGGAATGATAAAAGAGGAAGTTCAGAAAATAGAAGTTTTCCGAGAACATCAGAGAGAACAAAGAAAGAAGGTACAGCATATTAGTTAGATGTAGTGCCCTATGATCCTACTTTTAGTTTCTATAGTTACCACAGTATCAGTTAGTAAATGTGAAAGAGGAAGAAAACGAAGACCCCCATTACATTACATCATGCCACAGAAAATTACTTCATAAATGTTTCTATTTGTAAACTGTAAAACATTTTCCAGTAAATACTAAAAAACCCAAATCTACAAGATAAGGACTGATAGTTGGCTGGAATGTGATTTTATCCAAAACAGACTTAACCAAACACTAACTGAAAGGGTAACTGAAATGATGCACGTAATGCATGGTTTGTTTAATTAAATTTACTTTGCAGATATTTGTTTTTGTTTTCATTTAGAAAATCGACATGATGTATAATTTGATATTTAGAAAAAGAAAAACTATACATAAAGTACTGAATAAGGCAAAATAATACCTCAATAAATTTATTTTGCAGATTCACCACTATTATCAGCCTTGCTTTTAACATCATCTACATGGAAAACAATTGCAGGTTAACTGGTCATTCTGGATAGGCAATACAAACTAAAATCTTAGATTAAATATATTTGTGCATCTGACAATACAATAAACAAATGTAAAGAAATCTAATGTGATAATATCTCTATCAAGCATGATTCGTGGAGGCCTGTGGAAGATTTTGTTTACATCTCAATGAAATTACAGCAATTTTGAATAATCAATTGAATGCCCCTTTAAGGTAATCATGATATTTTATTTATACATGACTGTAGAATCTGGTTCCACTCAAAGCTGTAATGATGTTTAATCAAGTGGAGGTAAAGAAGATTTGATGAGGCTTTCTTTTATTTAATTAATTTTTTGCATATACTATGTACTATATAAACTGTCACTATATGCTACATAAACTGCAGTGTAAACCCTGTTCTATTTAGGTCTGTGAAATAAATTATACATTGCCCTCCACCATGTCTGGCACATTCCAGACTTTTAAGTTATTATTATTAGTCATGTTTAGTAATAGTTTGCATGTCCACTGCATGCAAAGGCTGCCTGAAATCTCTGATTCATAGAAATCACAGGTGATGTGTATCTATTTTGGTTACTGCAGGCACCTCCATTTTTTCTGGAAGCTTGACCCTTTCTGCTTGTCCTTCAGGATATGGAAGGCATGCCTAATTTGATATAAATCAAGGATTTTACATTTTTTTGTTTTGAGAAACTCCTAAGTTGCCTTAGCAGTATTTTAGGGATTTTATTGTATTATGAAGCACTTTCCTATAAGTATAGAGGCATTTACTTGAACTTGAGAAGATAAGATGTTTCTATACACTATGAATTCACTGTGCATCATCAATGAAGATAAGTGTGCCAAACAACTGTGACTGCCATAGATGACCAAGCCCAGGCTTATATGCTTTGAATTTTGGGACATTGTAGAGAGAGAGAGGGGTAAATCAATGAAAAATGTATCCGTCCCAAACATTTTGGGGGGCTTGGTATTTTATTCTTTCTAGAGGTGCAGATTAGACTTTGCAGAGGTGACAATAACTGTGGCTCATATACTTGTGGACCAAAATGTTAATTCTATAAAACCTTATAGTGGATAGTAAGCATTGGTGACGAACAGTTTCTATATTCTGGTCTGTTCCAGTTTGAGGAGATCATTGAGAAGGAACAGAAAGCTATTGAGGCCTTACACAAAAAGACCATGGAGGTGAGCCTTTAACATTACAGAAAATCTATATGAAATCTACATTCACCACTATGAAGATGTAAACTGCTAGCAAATGTAATTAAATGAAAACAGAAAAAAAAATGTAATTAGAAAATAGAAATATCCCTGATGAGCCATTACTCTGTAAAAGTAGATTTGTTCTTTGTATATTTCTGCTGCAGATGAAGTACAAAAGAATTTGTTTGTATACTGTTTTTATTAACAAGTTTTGTTTAAATATCTGTTGCTGGAGGCATTAAAAACAGTTTCTTCTTTCATGATAGGATTTTTGTAGCTTCTCCACAACTCTTTCTCCCAGCTTGACTGTTAACTGCAAATCCTTTTGCTTCATTGTGTGTAAACTGGAAGGATCCTATGCTTTTGTACACCCAGGGAGCTGTTTAAATTTGTTTAGCCAAAAAGCCATTGTTTAGCCATTCTGTCCTGTTTCCTTCCCTGACATGCCAAACATTTAAAGCAGAAAAATCTTGAGAAACACTCTGCTAAACAGAATTAAAACACCACTGCCATATTTTTAAGATATCTTGTACAACATAGGGTAAGTAAAATCATTAAGAAAAAGCTGCCATAAGGGTTGCATGAATGTTGCAAAAAAAAAAAATCTGGTGTAGCTCCCTAGAGAACCTTTTTTCAAATGAGACATGTAGAAAGAACATTTTAAAAATATGCAGATTTGTATATAATTTACATAGCCCTCTATTTAAAGGTTCTTTACAGAACCAAAAAGGTTCTTCTATGGAGTATGTTTTCTGGCTCCTATATTTCTACAAGCACAGGAAAGAGGAACAGAGTTAGCGAGGATTGCAATCTGCTACCCAGTCAGATGGTGTAAGAGGGCAGGTCAACTATGGTGAAAGAGGAGATAGAGAAACTGTGAAGAGCTAACTTCCATGTATGATCATATCCAGAAAAAATACTCAGATTGCATATCCTATACAGCTCACTACTTATTGTCCTTCCATGGCTGCAAAAACACATGCACACATACACGCACACGCACACACACACACAGACGCTTATGTTGTAGCTTTCTATCAGTCTAAAAGGTATTATGAGCAGAAGTGTAAAGAGACAGAAGAAGCGGAGCAAGTGGTGGAGAAAAGGAGCAACCCTGCCTCTACCTCTATGAGGCACACAGAAAAGGTACAGTATTTACTTGCCAATTATTTTATTGTATGTTATCCATCCATCCATCCATTTTCTTCCGCTTATCCGAGGTCGGGTCGCGGGGGCAGCAGCTCCAGCAGGGATGCCCAGACTTCCCTCTCTCCGGCCACTTCTTCCAGCTCCTCCGGGCGGATCCCAAGGCGTTCCCAGGCCAGCCAAGAGACATAGTCTCTCCAGCGTGTCCTGGGTCTTCCCCGGGGTCTCTTTCCGGTGGGACGTGCCCGGAACACCTCACCAGGGAGGCGTCCAGGGGGCATCCTAATCAGATGCCTGAGCCACCTCATCTGACTCCTCTCGATGCGGAGGAGCAGCGGCTCTACTTTGAGCCCCTCCCGGATGGCTGAGCTTCTCACCCTATCTCTAAGGGAGAGCCCAGACACCCTGCGGAGGAAACTCATTTCGGCCGCTTGTATTCGCGATCTCGTTCTTTCGGTCACTACCCACAGCTCGTGACCATAGGTGAGAGTGGGAACGTAGATCGACTGGTAAATTGAGAGCTTTGCCTTCTGGCTCAGCTCCTTCTTCACCATGACGGACCGATGCAGAGCCCGCATCACTGCAGAAGCTGCCCCGATCCGCCTGTCGATCTCCCGCTCCATCTTACCCTCACTCGTGAACAAGATCCCAAGATACTTAAACTCCTCCACTTGGGGCAAGGTCTCACTCCCAATCCTTAGAGGGCATTCCACCCTTTTCCGACTGAGGACCATGGCCTCAGATTTAGAGGTGCTGATTCTCATCCCAGCCGCTTCACACTCGGCTGCGAACCGATCCAGAGAGTGCTGAAGGTCACGGCATGATGAGGCCAACAGGACAACGTCATCTGCAAAAAGCAGAGACCCAATCCTGAGCCCACCAAACCAGACCCCCTCAACGCCCTGGCTGCGCCTAGAAATCCTGTCGATAAAAGTTATGAACAGGATCGGTGACAAAGGGCAGCCCTGGCGGAGTCCAACCCTCACCGGGAACAGGTCCGACTTACTGCCGGCAATGCGGACCAAGCTCTGACACCGGTTGTACAGGGACCGGACAGCCCTTAACAGGGAATCCGATACCCCATACTCCCGGAGTACCCCCCACAGGAGCCCCCGAGGGACACGGTCGAATGTCTTCTCCAAGTCCACAAAGCACATGTAAACTGGTTGGGCAAACTCCCATGCACCCTCCAGGACCCTGCTAAGGGTGTAGAGCTGGTCCACTGTTCCGCGACCTGGACGAAAACCACATTGCTCCTCCTGGATCTGAGGTTCGACTATCCGACGGACCCTCCTTTCCAGGACCCCTGAATAGACTTTCCCCGGGAGGCTGAGAAGTGTGATCCCTCAATAACTGGAACACACCTTCCGGTCCCCTTTCTTAAAGAGGGGTACCACCACCCCGGTTTGCCAATCCAGAGGCACCGTCCCCGATGTCCATGCGATGTTGCAGAGGCGTGTCAGCCATGACAGTCCTACAACATCCAGAGCCTTGAGGAACTCTGGGCGGATCTCATCCACTCCCGGAGCCCTGCCACCAAGGAGCTTTTTGACCACCTTGGCAACCTCGACCCCAGAGATGGAAGAGTCCACCTCGATGTCCCCAGGCTCTGCTTCCTCCTCGGAAGGCATGTTGGTGGAATTAAGGAGGTCTTCGAAGTACTCCCCCCACCGACTCACAACGTCCCGAGTCGAGGTCAGCAGCGTACAATCCCCACTATACACTGTGTTGACCGTGCACTGCTTTCCCCTCCTGAGACGCCGGATGGTAGACCAGAATTTCCTCGAAGCCGTCTGGAAGTCCTTCTCCATGGCCTCTCCAAACTCCTCCCATGCCCGAGTTTTTGCCTCAGCAACCACCAGAGCCGCATTCCGCTTGGCCTGTCGGTACCTATCAGCTGCCTCCGGAGCCCCACTGGCCAAAAAGGCCCGGTAGGACTCCTTCTTCAGCTTGATGGCATCCCTCACCGCTGGTGTCCACCAACGGGTTCTAGGGTTGCCACCGCGACAGGCACCGACCACCTCCCAGCCACAGCTCCGGTCAGCCGCCTTGACAATGGAGGCGCGGAACAAGGTCCATTCAGACTCAATGTCCCCCACCTCCCCCGGGACGTGGTTAAAGCTTTGACGGAGGTGGGAGTTGAAGCTTGTCCTGACAGGGGACTCTGCCAGACGTTCCCAGCAGACCCTCACGATGCGTTTGGGCCTACCAGGTCTGACCGGCATCCTCCCCCACCAACGAAGCCAACTCACCACCAGGTGATGGTCGGTTGACAGCTCCGCCCCTCTCTTTACCCGAGTGTCCAAGACATGGGGCCGCAAGTCCGATGACACGACCACAAAGTCGATCATTGAACTGCGGCCTAGGGTGTCCTGGTGCCAGGTGCACATGTGGACATCCTTATGCCTGAACATGGTGTTCGTTATGGACAATCCGTGACGAGCACAAAAGTCCAATAACAAAACACCGCTCTGGTTCAGATCGGGGGGGCCATTCCTCCCAATTACGCCCTTCCAGGTGTCACTGTCATTACCCACGTGAGCATTGAAGTCCCCCAGCAGAACGATGGAGTCACCAGGAGGGACGCTCTCTAGCGCCCCCTCCAGAGACCCCAGAAAGGGTGGGTAGTCCAGAATGCTGTTTGGCGCATAAGCGCAGACAACACTAAGGACCCGTCCCCCGACCCGAAGGCGGAGGGCCGCCACCCTCTCATCTACCGGGGTAAACCCCAATGTACTGGCGCCAAGCCGTGGGGCAATAAGTATGCCCACACCTGCTCGGCACCTCTCACCGGTGGCAACTCCAGAGTGGAAAAGAGTCCAGCCCCTCTCAAGGAGACTGGTTCCAGAGTCCAAGCTGTGCGTCGAGGTGAGTCCAACTATATCTAGCTGGAACTGCTCAACCTCGCACACTAGCTCAGGCTCCTTCCCCACCAGAGAGGTGACGTTACACGTCCCTAGAGCCAGCTTCTGCAGCCGAGGATCGGACCGCCAAGGCCCCCGTTTTCGGCCACCGCCCAGCTCACAACGCACCCGACCTCTTTGGCCCCTCCCACAGGTGGTGAGCCCATGGGAAGGGGGACCCACGTTGCCTCTTCGGGCTAAGCCCGGCCGGGCCCCATGGGTGAAGGCCCGACCACCAGGCGCTTGCCAGCGGGCCCAACCTCCAGGCCTGGCTCCAGAGGGAGGCCCCGGTGACCCACGTCCGGGCGAGGGAGAACGTCTTCCAAAGTTTTTGTCCATCATCAGAGGTCCTCTGAACCGCTCTTTGTCTCTTCCCTCACCTAGGACCTGTTTGCCTTGGGTGCCCCTACCAGGGGCATAAAGCCCGGACAACATAGCTCCCAGGATCATTGGGACACGCAAACCCCTCCACCACGATAAGGTGGCGGTTCAAGGAGGGGTTATTGTATTTTAGATTTTTGTAAAAAATACTGTATCTCACATGTACAACACCTGGCAAAAATGATGGAATGGATGTTCATCCAGCTTTTTTTATTAAACATTTTTACTACTTTTCTTTACTTAACTTAAATAAATTATTATTATTATGAAACAAAAAACAATAAAAAATATACTCCATTTTTACTTCTTTTTTGTACTTCTTCTGGCCCAATTCTACAAGCCATGGACTTCACTACTGGAAAACCATCAAGCTGGTTCCATTTTTCTCAAAAAGCAGTTGACTGATCAGCATTGTCAGCCTTGTCATCCCCCATTTTCATTAATTTTCCTGACACCATCATTCAACTTAATTTTTTCCCTAAGCAAGGGCTTTAGCAGTCCTTGCTCTGAAAAGTGATTTCCCACCAAAAACTTTTTTTGTGTGTAAAGAAAGTTAAAGTGTTTATTGAATGAATGGCACCAGACAAAGGTTTCAGCACCTTGGCTAATGCAGGTTTTGTGATTTATCCCTGAATATCACCTTATATTATATAGTCCTGCACACAACATAATTAATCTCTTCTTGCTGCTGAAACCTTGCTTTCTTCTGTTTAGTTGTTTAGTGCTTAATTTGGTTTTATCTAAATCTCATTTTTAAATATTTTTGGATTTAAATATTTTTTTAGAGTTTTGGATTTCCTATTTCCTTGGGTCTGCCTCTATGCTTTCCTTTTATAACTTTTCCAATTCACCAAAAAAAATTATATACAGCTGACAGGGAACAGCCAGCATCATTTGCCACATGTCAAATTCTCTCTAGAAGGAGTTTTACAGTCACTTATATTGTTTCAATTGAAAACTCCCTTGTTAGGGCCATTTTTCCATGAGCTAGGCCAAACAGCCCTATTTTCATTTTTGGAATGCTAATTATAATGGTTCCATAATTGTTATTATTGACCACATTGACTTGGTCTTTGGGACTTGGGATTTTGCAATATATTTAAATAATTTAATTTTAGTTCTTTTCTACAAAATCGTGTTAATTTCAGACATTTTGGAGGGTTTTGCCTTTCTTGGGTCATGCCACTTATTTGTTAGTTTATTTTGTTGGTTGTTTTGAAAAAACTGCTTAGCAGAAGGAAGAGAAAGTGCTCTGTACCCAGACTGAGGTGTTTCAAATTGACTAGGCCTTCTTTCTGAAAGAGAACTGAGCCAGACCTTTCAGATAATCCATTTTGTTTCACAAAGAAGTGTAGCACATATCATTATGTGTGTTACAACTGAGTGCAGTAGTACAAATTTAGCTTGATTTGCTTAAGAAAAATCCCAAGCAAAATAATGAATACTGACTGTTTAGCAGTTTGATTGTGAACACTTATATACTTTTAATTGTCTTTAGGTACTGAACAGGGCACGGTTGTGCAGACAGGCAGCCAGACTAGCAGGTACACACACCTTCTCCCATACCTGCATGGAAGAACATTATCACTTCATTTCTGGTTATACCACTACTAGACACAAAACAACTGGTTCAATTACTTTGTGAAGAGACAATCTTAATATTTTTTAAGCTGGGCATATGAAACTTAAATGCTATTTTAAAGAAGCACAAAAGGCAGTGTCCTGTATTGTTCTGTGTTGCAGAACAGCAGTACAAATGGCATGCTGAACAGCTGGAAAACATGCGTCAGGACTGGGAAAGCACATACAGAAGCACATGTGAGGTACAACACACAAACACATACACACACAAACAAAATCTATCAGAGATGGCAACAGGTGAAATCGAAGTGATTCATTAGAACAAGTATTTTTGGAAACAGTTATCTTCAAGATATATTGCATCAAACTCAGATTTGCTCCATGATGTTAATGAGTTTGTTTGTGTTCTAGGTGTTTCAGCAGCAAGAGTCAGACCGTATTAATATCTTGCGTTGTGTGATGTGGGATCATTGTAACCACCTGTCCATGCAGTGTATAAGAGATGATGAGGTCAGATGTTCCTGTAAAATCAATATACTGATCATGATTTCTGGTCTTCTAAGAAATATTATCTATCCGTTCAAGTACTGAAACACCTCCTGAAATGGCTTTAATTTGGCACTCTTTTTTCATTTGTAGTGTTACGAGGAAGTGAGGAAGATTCTGGAACAGTGTGACATCATCATGGATAACAACTATTTCGTTCAGATGAGAAAGACAAGCTGCATCCCACCAAGTAAAATACACTGACCACTATTTTAACTTACAATTGAACAACTGACATAACTGGTCATTTTCTTCTAAAAGTTTACTAAAATATATTTTTTTAACATAAACATGATTTCCTCTATGAATTCATCAACCTCCAGGAACATAGGGCTACACATATAGACAGTACAACACATATAAAACACATATTGCAAAAGGGCATCTACAATATGACACAACAGAATACATTTATCTGACACAGAGCAGAGACAAATACTTGCAAATGTGGTGTAGAGCTTCCCAAGTGAAAGACAGTGATGAATACAGTGCTAGTGCAGTATTATAGTGATAATGACATTGCGCATAGTGCAAAGGCAAGACATTAATAAATAAATATACAGGATTATATGTAAAGTCACATAAATACAAAGTCTGTTGTAATGGGTAATGGAAATATAAGTCAGTTTCAGTTGAGAAGTCAGATGGCCAGGGAAAGAAACTAATATATATATATATATATATATATATATATAACATTAATGTTAACAGCCATTAATGTCTAAACCGCTGGCAACAAAGATGAGTACACCCCTAAGTGAAAGTGTCCACATTGTGCCCAAAGTGTCAATATTTTGTGTGGCCACTATTATTTTCCAGCATTGCCTTAACTCTCTCAGGCATGGAGTTCAATAGACCTTCACAGGTTGCCACTGGAATCCTCTTCCACTCCTCCATGATGACATCACAGAGCTGGTGGATGTTAGAGACCTTGTGCTCCTCTACCTTTGGTTTGATGATTCCCCGCAGATGCTCAATAGGGTTTAGGTCTGGAGACAGGCTTGCCAGTCCAGCACCTTTAGCCTCAGCTTCTTTAGCAAGGCAGTGGTTGTCTTGGAGGTGTGTTTGGGGTCATTATCATGCTTCCGAAGGGAGAGGATTCAATTCAATTCAATTCAATTTATTCTTGTATGGCGTCTTTCTCAACAGAGTTGCCCCAAGGCGCTTTACATAGTTGGAAGACATAGGTTATAGCATGGTCTAAAAACTGAAGGCTAGAAGCTAAAGCCAGACGACTACGGAGGAGAGGAACCAAAAACTCCATTGTGTGGAGAAGAAAAACCTCTGAGGGTCCATGGTTGACTGGCTACCCCACCCCCTTGGGTATACTAGCAGTACAAATAGTTAGTTAGGGTTTAACCCCAGGATCAGCACAGAGTCTTAAGCTACTTCCCAGGCTTAGCAAATCGAGCGCAGCCCCAGGTACCGGTTAACCGCCAGGATCCTCTGACGAGGATCACATCACATGCACCGCACAGACCAGTTGGGAGTTCAGTATTGGACTCAGGCAAAGACCACAGCAAGCACCCCCGGACATGTGGGGAAAGAAATGAAATGGGGAGGGTCAGAAATGAGCAGGATCCAGTAGTGACAGACACAGAAAGGAAACAATACAGTGCAATGGCATGTACAGCAGCCATACAGGATCATGCTCTGCTTCAGTATGTCACAGTACATGTTGGCATTCATGGTTCCCTCAATGAACTGTAGCTCCCCAGTGCTGGTAGCACTCATGCAGCCCCAAACCACTACACTCCCATCACTATGCTTGACTGTAGGCAATACACACTTGTCTTTGTACTCCTCACCTGGTTGCCACCACACACACTTGACACCCTCTGAACCAAATAAGTTCATCTTGGTCATCAGACCAAGAAATCCATGTCCTTAGTCTGCTTGTCTTCAGCAAACTGTTTGCAGACTTTCTTGTGCATCATCTTGTTCTGTGAAGTGTGCACCACTTCTTTGGTGGACGATGGCGGGCCTGTTCTGAGTGGAACTTGTCCTGTAATACCACTGTATTGTGTCTTGGCCACTGTTCTGCAGCTCAGTTTCAGAGTGTTCTTTATACATCTTTATGTAGAGCAACAAATCTTTTTTTCAGATCTTCAGAGAGTTCCTGCCATGAGGTGCTATGTTGAACTTCCATTGACCAGTATGAGGGAGTGTGAGAGTGATAACACCAAATTTAACACACCTGCTCCCCATTCACACCTTAGACCTTACAACACTAATGGGTCACATGACACTGGGGAGGGAAAATGGCTAATTGGGCACAACACAATGTGGACATTTTTCACTTAGGGGTGTACTCACTTTTGTTGCCAGTGGTTTAGACATTAATGGCTGTGTGTTATTTTGAGGGGACAGCAAATTTACACTGTTATACAAGCTGTACACTGACCACTTTACATTGTATCAAAGTGTCATATCTTCAGTGTTGTCCCATGAAAAGATATAATAAAATATTTACAAAAATGTGAGGGGTGTACTCACTTATGTGAGATACTACACACACATACACATATATATACACAGAGATATTCAGCCTCTCAAAGCTGGACTAGATTTTCTGCTTTATTGTTGTCCTGCTTTGCTACATAACCCAACTGTGCATCAAATCTCAGAGTGATGACCAGACATGCTCCTGTAGTACTTCCTGATAAAGCTAAATTCATCCTATCCTTTATAATGGCTTTATAATGGCAAGTCACCAAGGCCATGGAGCAGCCAAGCATCCCCATGTCATCTCAATACAGGAGTAGTGGCAGCCTAGTGGTTAGGGAGTTGGCCTCAGGATCAGCTTTCAAAGCTGCCCCCTGCTGCACGTGTGTGTGTATGGGTAAAAAGAAGAGGTGTCATTTCATTTTGTTTCACTGTGTGCTATGCTGTGTTTCACAATGATAAGAACAGTCATTTTCACTTTACCATCACCATGTCTGACTGTGGGCATGATGTTCTTATTGTGGTAAGTTGCATTAGCTTTATACTAGATGTAATAGTTACATGAATTTCAAAAGGTTTCACTACATCTGTCCATGAAACATTATTCCAAAAGTGCTAGGGGTAATAAGGGTGTTTTTTGCAAATGTTATAAAGGCTTTTACACAAAACTGGCTTAGCAGTGATTTTCATATTGCCATTCTCCTATGATGACCTTTTTCATCCATTGTCTTTCTTATGCCACATATCTCATATTTTCACATGGATGAAGGAACACCACATTCAACTTAATATTTCTAAAATCTCTCACAACATGATTAGAAAAATGGCTAATTCATCTCTCTTTTTGATAAACCGGGATTGCATGATTGATGACAAGTTGTCTTTTTCTGAGCATGTTGCATTTGCTTCATGGTCATGTCACTTTGCTCTTTACAACTTTATGAAAATCAGGCTTTGCAGCTATTAGTAGATTTGTGGCTTCATTTGTGTTTATTTTCCTTTTCAACTTTAGGTTTTACTAATGCCGACTTATTCTTTTCAGATTTGTAAAAGATTATTCATTCTATGTTCTTGTAGAATCTATGGAGTTACAGAGTTCTTACAACACAGATACCAATGGAAATACACCTGGTACTGCTGAACACAGGTCAGAATTACTTTCATAATATATCTGACAGTTAGACTTATAGTTTGAGTAAGTGTTACAGGACTTATTCCTGGATATCTCTTCCTGTATCCCAGCATATGCAAATGTTATACACCTTATATGTAGTTTTAAGAGTAAAATTCATCCATATGTCTAGTGGGCAAAGGAAAGCAGTGTAGACTAGCCAGGAAAAAGTGTTGTTAGAACATTACAGAATAGTGCTGCATTCAATAGATTAAACAAAGAATAAACATGAGGATCCTTTGTGATGTGATTCTCTTGCAGATTTCCTTGCATACAGCTAGAGACCCCAGGTGTTAACAACTTGTCTTTCTCAGCGGCTTTGTCTTGTGGTCAGTATTATTTATAAATCCTAAAAATTTAAACAAGACTTCATGTCATTCATTATAAACATTCGGTGCTAATATACAGTGCATATGGAATGGAAAGTCTTTGAAGACCCATTTTTGTTAGGTGTTTCAGACTTAATTACTCATGACAAAGCAAATAATGGTTTGGAGTATTTTGTTCATTTGTTAAAAATAAAAAGCTGAAATATGCTATTTATAAACACTGTGTGCACAATTATTAGGCAAGTGAGTATGTTGACCAGGTGATATCAGGTGATGTGTGTTTGTGTAAGAAGGGAAGGTGTGGCCCGCCCGCTATATCAAGGTGTGCATAATTATTAGGCAGCTTTCGTCTCTTCAGGCAAAATGGGACTAAAAAGAGATATAACTGACTCTGAAACATCTAAAAAGTCTGAAGAATTTTTCAAAGGTTTTATGGACTGATGAGTGACTCTTAATGAATCAAATGTATGGCCGGTGTATCAGTAAAGGGCATGGAGCTCCATTTTGACTCAGACCCTAGCAAGGTAGAGGTGGGGTGCTGGTATGGGCTTAAAAATAAAAAATGAGCTAGGTAGACCTGTTTTGAGTTGAAGATGGACTCAAACTCAACTCCCAAACCTATTGCCAGTTTTTAGAAGACATCTTCTTTAAGCAATGGGCTCGATACCCTCACCAGTAGGTTGTCCTAAGATACCCTTGAGCAAGGTACCATCCCCATCACAGCTCCCTGGTCACTTTCAATAGCTACCCCTTGCTGCATGTGTGTATGAGTGAAACGCAGAGGCTGAATTTCGTTGTGTTGTGTTGCGTTGCGTTTGCGTTTCAAAATGACAAGAATAGTCACTTTTTTCTTTTTTCCACCTCCTCTGTGTCAGGGAGGCTGTGGTTGCTGCTGCACGAAAAGTTGATCGTCAGCAGATCAAGAAACATCTGATTGAATAGAAGAGAGGCTATTTTGGACATTGGTGTTTTGTTTTGAAAAGTCAGAAATGTTTATTTGTATATTTTGAGTTGTTTGTTTATTATTTTCACTTTAATAGATAAAAATACTAATTGCCTAATAATTGTGCACACAGATGTATTCCCCTGAGAATGTTCACATGTCCCTTGTAAAACATTCAGGTTTCATGGTTATTAACATTTTGGACTGACAGATAGAATTGTCTTCTTCCTCTTCTTTCGGCTGTTCCCGTTTAGGGGTTGCCACAGCAGATCATCCGTTTCCATTTCTTCCTGTCCTCTGCATCCTCCTCCTTCAAACCCACCTCTCTCACCATGCCCATAAACTTCCTCTTTGGTCTTTCTCTTTTCCTTTCCTGGCAGCTTGACCTTCAACATCCTCCTCCCAATATAATCCTCGGCTCTCCTCTGGACATGTCCAAACCAATGCAACCTTGCCTCTCTAACCTTGTCTCCAAAATGTCTAACTTGAGCTGCCCCTCATTTCCAATCCTGTCTATCCTTGTCACACCCATGAAAATGTCAGCATCTTTAACTCTGACACCTCCAGATCCACCTCCTGTCTTTTCATCAGTGCTACCATCTCCAAACCATACAACATAGCTGGTCTCACTACTGTCCTGTAAACCTTCCCTTTTACTCTTGCTGGTACCCATCTGTCACAAATCACTCCAACCACTTTTCTCCACCCATTCCAACCTGCCTTCACTGTCTTTTTCACCTCTCTTCCACACTCACCGTTACTCTGAACTGTTGATCACAAGTATTTAAATTCCTCCACCTTTGTCACCTCTACTCCCTGCATCCTAACCACTCCACTTTCCTACCTTTTGTTCACACTCATGTATTCTGCCTTTGTCTTACTCACTTTCATTCCTCTCCTCTCTAGAGCATATCTCCATCTCTCCAGATTCTCCTCAAGCTGCTCCCTACTCTCACTACAGATCACAATATCATCAGCAAATATCATGGTCCACGGGGACTCCTGTCTAATCTTGTCCGTCAACCTGTCCATTACTATTGCAAACAAGAATGGGCTCAGAGCTGATCCTTGATGTAATCCAACTTCTACCTTAAAAGCATCCATCACATACCACTGTCACACTGCCATCATACATATCCTGAACTACTCTCGCATACTTCTCTGCCACTCCTGACTTCCTCATACAAAACCACAACTCCTCTCTAGGCACTCTGTCATATGCTTTCTCCAAGTCCTCAAAAGCACAATGCAGCTCCTTCTGACCTTCTCTGTACTTCTCCATCAGCACCCTAAGAGGAAACATTGCATCTGTAGTGCTCTTTCTAGGCATAAAACCATACTGCTGTTCACTAATTATCACCACTTTTCTTAGTAGTTTCCCAGCAATCCGGTAGTTCTTCAACACCTCCCAGTGCCCGTGTTAACTCTTGCCTGAATTCCACCTCAGCTTTCACCATTTGATCCTCAACTCTGCCCTCACTTTCCTCCTCTTCTTGACCCCCAAGGTCATCCTACAGACCACCATCCTATGCTGTTTAGCTACACTCTCCCCTGTCACTATTCTCCAATTTCCTTCAGACTGACCCTCCTGCAAAGGATATAATCCACCTGTGAGCATCTTCCTCCACTCTTATACCTTATATCTTAGATAGAACTGTATATGTTCCATATTATAATTAATCCTTATGATACTCATTTGCCTAACAATTGTGCACACAGTGTACTTATTCTGGCATAATATACTGTTGTGACACTTGCAATTGAGCTCTGGTGCATTCTGTTTCTAGCAATCATGTTTGAAATGCTTCTACAATCCATGCCTCACACAATTCACATAATAATAAGATAAGGCACACATCAATGTAAATTTAGTTACAGTATATGTTAGAGTAAAGAAACAAGCCATGAAGCTGAGATAATTTACCATAGGCTTCTGCCACTGTCCTGCAAGACAGGCCTGTGTCAATACTCTGATGTGGGAAAAGATACAAAAAACATTTCAGCAGCATTGAAATTGCACAAAAACAAGGTAGTCTTAGGTCTGGCCTCTGTAAACAAAACTTGTATATAGGGAGGAATTAAATTTGCTCAGGTAACCAAGAACTCCATTGTTATTATATATAAAATCCAGAGTTCCTTTGTAAGAAGTTGTAAGTTCCTCTAGTGTCAATAAACAATGGCACTATTTGTCTTAAATTACCAGTGGTTATTATTAATTTTAAATAAATAATATTAATATTAAATAGAGAAAACTGAAATATTACATTTACATAAGTATTCAAGCGGGGCAGTGGTGGCCTAGTGGTTAGGGCGTCGGCCACATGATCGGCGGATCGGGGGTTCGAACCCCTTCCCGATGGGTTGCCCTGAGGTACCCTTGAGCAAGTTACCGTCCCCGTCCTGCTCCTCCCTGCGATGGGCTGGCGACCTGTCCAGGGTGCGTCCCCTGTGTGCGCTGGGTTGGACACCAGCACTCCCCCGCGACCCCGTTTGGGACAAGCGGCAGATAATGGATAAGTATTCAAACCTTTTGCAACAACACTTGAATGGATTGTCAGCTATGAGGCCTTCTATAGAGGGTTTGTGCCTTTCCAAATCATTTACAATTGATTTAATTTGCCACAGGTGGACTCCAATCACTGTGTGGAAACATTTCAACAGCAATCAAGAGAGATGGGAAGCACCTGAGCTAAATTTCAAGTGTTTTTGCAAAAGGTCTGAATACTTATGTAAATGTGATATTTTAGTTTTTTCTTTTTAATTAATTAATACAATTCTGTTTTCACTCTGTCATTATGGGTTACTAACTACAGATTAATGAGAATAAAAAAGTTACATTAAATGATTGTAGCATCAGCGTTCTACAAAACAGAATTTTAAAAAGTGAAGAGAGGTCTGAATACTTTCTTGTCCTTTAAAAAGTTGTTCTGAAACCCTTAATGATATAAGCAACTTAGTATGACATAGTGCCAAAAAATAGGTTTGGCTCCTTTTTTAAGGATTTTGCTAGCATTAACAACAGCCTTATTTTGATGTTCCTAAGCTCATTGAAACACTTTATTATCATTTCATTATCAAGATCATGTACTTCCACACTCAACAATGGTCTACATTTACCTGCATAGAAAGTGAGACCACAGCACAGCACACAGTGAACCAGAATGAAACACGTCTCTGCATTTAACCCATCATACCTAAGTGGGGCAGAGGGCAGTCATATCCATTACCCAGGACAGGTGAATCTACTATTCTAGGAGTCAAACTCACAACTTTACCATGGGGACTAGTCCCTAACACCTAGGTCACCATTGCCCCAAAGTAAATGCACCATTCAAAGAAATACTACAATACCAGGCCGATGTGTGGGGCAGACAAAACAAGTTTCTCTACCATCTCCCTTTTCTCAAAATCACTTTAATATGTCATCTTCATATTGAACCTCAGATAGCTCCACTGCTTTTTCCACAGAGTTCACAGGTGTTGATGAGCCTATCAGTGGAGGAGCAAATGTCTCAGCTATGGAAGGTATAGAAGCTGATGAACAACACTACAGAGTGCTATATGACTTTAAAGCACAGGTGAACATGTTTATTTCGTCATTACTTACAATAACATGTATAAATATTATAGACTGTGAAAGCGCACAACAGTTATTTCAATTGATGTGAACTTGAACTGGCAATTAAAACCAATAAGTTAGTTCATATTTACAAATTATGTTTTGCAACCGTCTTTAGTAATCATTGGTATTTGTGTATTAAGGATCCAAATGAGCTTTCTATCACTCGGGGAGAGGTTGTGATGATAACTGAGCAGGGAGAGGATGGGTGGTGGACTGCTCGAAGAGATGAATCTACCGGGCTGGTACCTGGTACATACTTGATGAAACTCTGATACAGTGAGCATGCATGAAATATAGTAGCTATACTGGGCAATGCGTCCTACCGTAGGAAACATTATTTTTCAAAAACATTGCTTTGATTCATGTTTCCAGATAAAATTCAGTTTGTGATTTTGTCAGATGCATATATGATTTGACTTGTCTCTAGTATTAGTATAATTAGTGTTACTTAAACAATGCTGAAGAAAGGATTACATTTGATTATTGAAGGAAAATATATTTATTTTTTTCTTTTGTCCAAATATATTTATGAAATGTCTGTGTTAACTACTGTAGATATTTACAAGATGCAAGAACCAGCCATAACATTAATGCTAATGTTCCCATGCTAACTCCTGTGTGCCATTCAAAGTGCCTTCAATGAGCAGCAGGACTGAAGCATGAGGCAGTGGAAGAAGGGGGCATGGTCTGACAAATCATTTTTTAAATCATACTGATGACTGGGTACTTGTGTGTCACTTAACTGGAACCAGGATGCACCAAGGAAAGGGAAAATGCAAACCAGGGAAAGTTTGGAGCTGGTTTGGAGAGACGGTTTTCCTGAGGTCCTTTCCTTAACAGGTCACAGCTCTTTTGATGGGGGACAGCCAAGGGGGAACTACACAGGCAGGCAGTTTATATATTCCTTTCCAGGATGCATTTGGACAGGCTCCCACACCCTTTGTGACTAAGTGGCTGTGACGTTGGCTGGCTGAAATAATCATAAGGATGATCAGCGTAGATTTGTGCATGAAAAAAACAAACAAACAAACATGGGACTAATTTAGTTGCAGTCCAAATGATCATTACTGTATCACTCAGATAAATTATCTTGCTAGTGCTGAATAGATGGAGTTTTGCAGTTTTGCCAAGACATTTTGCCCTTCTTTTAGCAATTGTTTTCAGGTTTCAATCAGTTTGACTGAATAGATCAATGTAACAGCTATAGCTGGAAAAAGAATAATAAAGATTGATTTACAAAAGCTAAAAACAATGGAGTAATTCCAAATAATAAACGAATTAGTTTAATTATTAAGCCAACAAGTTAAACGTCTCATTAATATGCAACTTACAAAATGCAGAGACTACAACTGAAGGGTAGAACCTTTATAATACAAAACACTAGATATTAGGGTCTAGTCGTTCAAACTCGTGAAATTTACAATGAGACTAAATTTCGAAGGGGTGACTGAAAATAAAAGGTGCTCTATGTAAGGACAGACAATTATAGATGAGACATAGCATCCTTTCAGTTAAAAAAAACAAACAAGCTGAACAAATTGTTTGGCTGAACACCATTATGTACATTTAATTTTAACAATGAAAGTCATAGGCTAAAGAAGCATAACCACCCACCTCTTCCATAAACATATTAAGAATGGGCTATTCATTAAGCACATTATGAATTTACTACATACTATTTCAGCTATACAAGATTTCACTGCAAGAACTAAAACCTTTATATTTGCACAATAGCTTTAGCAGTCCACTCCATAAATTGAGTTATTTACCCTAACTATATGCTCATATACAAGGCCAAAATCAACCAAAAATCTTTCTTTCATGTTTGGTTATGAGTTGCTGGAAAATTAAATAAACATACGCATTTTCACCAAAAGGCCCTTGCTCATAAGAGCAAAAGTGATACACAAATCTACTCTGTGATTGACCATTTTAGTTACAGATAAGATCCAGCTTGTCCTTAAATAAATCATTTACATAAAAAGAGCCCTCATTTATGCAAGTGTAAACCAACAGTTAAAAAAAAAAAACCAAACCAAAACAAACAAACAAAAAAAACATTAGTAACATAGTAGACTAATGGGCTATTGGTTTACAATGGTTCACAGTAAAGGGGTTTTCCAAAGAAGACTGAATGTTTATATTTACTTTTAAAGTCTAATGAGCCAAACACTTCAATTCACCTCTTATAATTGCAAAAACATCACTCAGACTATTGAAGTACCATTTATTACTGAAAATACTGATGTTGGTTTTTGTAATTGAAAATGCATTCAAATTTACAGCAAAGATGAAATAACACAAATAATTGAGTGCTAATGTTCCAATTAGCAACTCTGATAAGCAAGGGCCAGTGTCTCTAAACTGTTTGGTAAACTTATAAATTCCTTAATACATACTGTAACAAATATTAAACAAAGCTTAGTTCTACAATATAAAACAGGGTTTTCATACAATTAAGTTATTTGCATACACATCACCCAATGTTTAGTGTATCCAAAAGGGTGTTTAAGCATGGAAATAGCTTTATGCAAAAAAAAAAACAATTGTTTCAACCGCTATAAAGTGGCTGAAGACAGAAAGTGAGCAATCAACCAGGTTAGAGTAATGTTACCACCAAAACAAACTGCTCTCAAGTCTGAATTTCACACAACAGAATAAATTCCTCATAAGAAAAAGCCAACTATGAGAATAGAAAATGGTAAATAAGGTAAGTACTTGTATAAGTACAAGTGACAAATAAATAAAGTAAAATACACTGTAACTATCCCCTTCACGTTTAGTAAGCCTGTTAAACTCAATAAAGTGATCATGCTAACATTTATCTACAAGGGTAATGCATTTTTTAAAATGCAGGAACACTGTAAACTCTTTTAACCAGTGATTCTAGACTTACTTCACTCACTACTCACCCAATAAATAATATTACATTAAATAATATATAAATAACATGGTTGTATATGACTCAATTAGTGTAAAAAGACAATTTTAAAAAAATCACAATAAAAATAAACAGTTATAAATAAATAGTAAGAATGATGGACACCATTACCAGATAGCTATAGTTGACAACTGCGATAAGTGTCTGAAAGATACAGCTATGGGCACCATCAGGCTTTTCACATATTCCCACAAAGGTTTAGTGTTTGACATAATGGCACTATTTGTTGAAAGTAATGGAATGTTCCTAAAAACTTGTCTTGAGTGCAAGATGATCAGGCATCTAAACCTGTGCTGATCAGCAGTTCATAGGCAGGGTCATGACCCCTACGGCACAGGACCACACATGCGCACAGCAAACCCAGCATCTGTTCATAGAACAAGAAACAGATGTACCATCTATGCTTTAACTTTTTAAGCACATACCAGACTGTATGATTCAAGGCACCAGCCAATAGTGTTACTGCCTTTGACATGCTGGATAAAAAATACTTCTAATATCATGTGTAGTACCTGTATTGCAGCAAATGTCAATGCAGCCAAAATGACATAGAGCATTATATCCTTCAGTTTTTTCACCACTAGAACCTCACATCCCTGTAACAAAAAAGAAAAATCATAATTGGGTCACTTTTAACTCCAAATCTCTTTTCTCTTTTCAATCTCTATTTCATAACGCATTATTTCTGAGTTAGCCACATGACTCAAGCCAAAAATTTTGGATTTTCCAATAGGAATGTCCCCCAGCTCGGTGCCTATTAAACAGACTTGACTTTGGGCTTAGGTTATCAGGTTAAACTGAGAAATCCCATTCTGTGCAATACCTCCTTGGGGATATGTTAGCATTCCAACATGTGTGGTATCTACCTCTGGGTACAGATCTCCAGGTCGTGTTAGAGTTCCAGTGCAGTTACTGATGGTGGGTTTGCAACAACTGACTGGAACACTGTTGTTTCTGGACTCAGTAAACCAGGGAGTCTTCATCCAGTCTGAGTAGTTATGGATCCCGCAGCAGTGCAGCTAAAAGAATTGTCAGGAAAAAAAAAAATGAGAAAAGACAGACAGACACAAACAGATACCAAAAAGAAGCAAACTTACCTGTCTCTGCACATAATCTATGGCTCGGCTGGGAGCATCTGTATTGGTTCCATTATACTCATAATACACCTTCTGAATGGAATGATTCACCTCAGCTTCAACCTTAATAGACATTGCCACAAAAAGTTTACCATCATAGTCCATCTATTTCATTAATAGTATGCTTTATAACCAAATATTAAATTGAACC
Source organism: Hepsetus odoe (assembly GCA_017165825.1). Lineage (NCBI taxonomy): Eukaryota > Metazoa > Chordata > Actinopteri > Characiformes > Hepsetidae > Hepsetus > Hepsetus odoe. The sequence continues at coordinate 11,259,806 of CM029380.1, read as the reverse complement.
CAGATCAGCATTTGCTTTTTATTTGATTAAAGTTCACTATACAATGGCATAACAAAAAATGCAAGCCTTTAAAAGTCAACTCATTAAAGAAATTAAACTGACATCACTGACCTTAGCTCTGTAGATGTAACCCAGTACTACCACTACCACCTCAGTGGCAAAAACTATAAGGAGCACTGCAGAGAACTTCAGAAAACCAAATAAACATCAATGTTAACTGAAATATGACAAGCAAACAAATTATCCTTTTAGATGCATTGCACATATGCACATCCTATTTTCTTAATTCTTTTAGGCTGTAATCACAGAGCAGTACAGTATACGTAATACAAGTAAAACATGCTTTAGGCAAATGTTAAAGGGTTGAGAGGGGGAAAATGACATCAGAAAATTGTGTCAAATACTCTAAAAGTTGTTCATATATCAACCAGGAATATATACATTTATGTCAAAAGCACGCAATAGCTAAGATCTATATGAATGAATTTTAGGATGTGTTAAGCATGGTCATGCCTCAGTATTGTGGCATGGAATAACTCTTTTGACTTACAGTAGCGAGACCACACTGGCTCTCCCTTATGGTGGCACAGCAGCCAATGAAGCCAATGATGAAAAGAAGTGTTCCTACAGCGATGATTACCACTGCAGGGATAAGGGTGTAGATGTCCTCAAAGAAATGATCGTAGTCATCATATGTTATGAAGACATATGCACCAATGTAGCACAGAATACCTGCAGCAGCCTTGAAATGAGAAACAATGTGAAAGAAGAAGCATTTTCAGAGAATAGAAATAATACGTTAAAATGCAAATTTAGTTCTTCCAATATAGGGTTTTCCATTTTTCAATTTATATTTCACGGTTAATACAAACAGAGGCCTATTCACTTATCTTGTTAAATAATGTGACGAAATTAACACATTTAACACATCTATGCGAATAAAGATGATAGGTTAAAAAAAATGATACGTTAATATACATAAGTATATTTATAGCTAGGACATGAGATTCACAGAAATTCACCTCTGAACGACTTACATTCATTAAACCTTAACATACATTTAGTGGGTTTTGCCAGGCGTTTGACGCAATACATTGCGCTGCATTTTTAACGGTAGTCGTTTCCCACTAATTGTCAGAGATGTACAGAACTAGGAAACATATGATTTTATTTCAGTGGCCGAATAAAAAAAACTAAACGGCGCTAGTAAACTGTAAAAAGTACATTACAGTGCATTATTGCTAACAGGCTAGCCACTCCGCCCCCCCTTAATTGACTTACCCAAAAAATGAGGTTGAGAAAAACCAAAACCGTTTTTGAAGAAATCACTCCACACTGACCCATGGTCATTGCCGAAGATCGCTTGTCGTTCTTCAGAAATAAGATACTGCAAATGTTGATATTAATATCACGACCGCATTCCTGATTTCTGGTGATTTCTGTTACCCTGTTTCTCGCTAGGAGGCTCAAACCGTCAACACAAGTTCCAACTGGACAGCGTCGGTCACGTGCCTTGATGACCTCAATTTTTTAAACTGAAGTTTATGTTTAGAACCAACAGATGGAGACATTTTGTTGTTGGAAAAGCTTATCTCTGTTTTGTGAACTCTTATACAAACTCAACCATTTCAATTCAAGTCACCCATCGTGATACAGGCTAGAAAAGTGATTTGAGTGCGTTTTCCAGTGTTTTCCCGTTTTAACTCGTTTTACTGTACGCTTCCAAGGTACTAAATAAACTTTACTGATCCAGAGAGAAACTGCTTAATGTAACAAATGCACACATAGAGAGACAGATCCATCTGTAGGCACAAGTCATTCAAACAAATTTGCAAAATAAAGAATACAATAAAATATAGGATACAAATAAATCAGATGCTAAATAATAAACGCTAAAGTATCTTGTGCTCACGGATAAAGTTTTTATGTATTTATGGTGGTGTGAGGGTCTTAGTAAAAACGCAGCTCCATTTGGCCTTGTGTAACTGGGTTTCCAGTTAGGCTGTTGACCTTTGTGCAAATGGTAAACGATAATGGTTTCAAGCAGGTTTCCAATCATACTCCTACTTAATACTTAATTAATGGGTTGAGTCAAAGCACCAAAAGCTTTTTACTTGCCCGCGTGTTATTTAAGAAGATGTATCTGTTACATGCTTTACTTGGTCTTCTTTAACACTACTATCTCCTGTTTTGTTTGTTTTAATGCATATCCAGCCTAGCAGGTAATACATATCCACACTCAGTCACCATCCGTTAAGGTGAATCACCTTGAATAATGTAGCTATGTATGCAACGTAATTTACCATTATAAAAAGAATAGAAAATAATTGAGTGCTTATTGTTTTATTGACTTATTGTTTTTTTTGTTGTTGTTATTTTTTTGTTGTTGTTGTTTTTTGTTGTTGTTTTTTGGACACTGCGTCTGACTGGGAGGTATACAAATGAACTAGACATCACTGTTTTGCTGGAAGCTGCGGGTAGCCATTTTGAATAGTCTGGCGGTCTAGGTTTGTTAGCCATGTCCATCATAAATACAAAGGAATCCTATTCAAGATCAGTCATATTTTTAATTTAGTGGATTAGCATCAGCATTGGTGTTGTCCACGACTGTTGGTAACAGAGAAGTTTTGTTCATTTTTATAGCCATAGTCATGCCCCTTGCTGAAATACATCTAGCCTGCTGCAGCTTTTGAATAGCTGGATGTAGTATGAACTGGAAATGTTCTTACTGAAACGCAGCTTCTATTCAAAAGCTGGATTAGACTTACAGTTCTTGTTCTAAACCAAAGAAGCAATACTAGGACAAGCATGAATTAAGGCTTGCTTCATACCATTCATTGAAACTGGATATGTTCTATATTCTTTATACTCTTTGTTCTTTTCCTAGCAAACTAGTACACTGGAGATAATATTATATTATCACAGGGGGCCCAAACAGGATATTTGTGTGGTTGCTTAGTGACTGACACTGCAGTTTATGAAGCAAACACTGCAATTTGGAAAATGCTTGCACAAAAATACAAGTTCATAATTTTTTTTTGTGATAACGCATGCTGCAGAAACTGGTTGTCATAGGAATGTTGCTTCCTTTTGCCAAATGTATTGAACCATGAACCTCAAAAGAATATTTACAGACAAAAGAAAGAACGTTCACAGCTTCCAGTATAAGCAATTTGATGTTTTTATATGTCACTCTATATTGATATGAGGTTTTGTTCTGAAAACAGTTATAAAATATTTAGTTAATTGTACAGGAATGCATCAAGCCCCTTAAGACTATCTCATTTTAGCATGACTGCTTTGCTTTCAACTTTAAGAAGCTACCAAGAAGACTTATGGGCATTACTTGCAAAACCAGTGTAATGCATTTTTGTGGTACACAGCTCACCCATGTATTTCTTTTCTGGTGGTGTGATTAAACAATGGCACTGTTATTTACTTGTTGATTGGTATTTTTTCTCATTGTTCCATGCTGTGTGTACAAGCTGTAGAATACATTCTGTTGAGTGGAAAACATGTCATCAGGGGAAAAGGCTCTGTTTAGTTTCCCTGAAACAAAATGAATGATTGTCTCATCAGTGCCTACACGTATTCTGATGGGGATTTACTTGTAAAGGAGGAAAACAGGAACCCAATGCCATTTAAGAGAAAAAAATATTTTCCTCACAATCAATGCTTTTAGAAAAATCAATTTATTAGGATAATGTCTTTTACATACTTCCATTAACATAGTTCAGTTAGTGAAAATAAGCCTTTTACAGTATACTTGTATATTATCATTTATTTTGTTATTTTTTGGTTTTAATTGTTTTAATGCTTAGAATGGGATGTTGTGAGAGTCAGCTTTAATTTATTTTCATGAGAAAATTTTACATACAATTGCATATACATTCTGTTTCCTTGAAGTTCTCATTTTACAGTCTGTATCAGCAGAACAAATCTTAGTTTCAGTTTAATTAATTAAGGGCAACATTCACAGACTAGCTGCATTATTAAAAAAAAAAAAAAAGTAAAAAAAGAAAAACTGGCCTGCCATATTTTCATTTAAATAGAATTTATAAGCAAACAACTTAATAAATTATGTGTTTTTAATGAATAAATGAATGAATATATTAATAGATAAATAAATACATTACATTTACAGCATTTAGCAGACACTCTTATCCAGAGTGACTTCCATTTCCTAGTGACAGGGACAGTCCCCCTGGAGCAACTCAGGGTTAAGGGTCTTGCTCAGGGTGGTAGTGCCAGAGGTGTGATTCAAACCTGGAACCTCTTGAGGCATAGGTCCATAGGTAAGCACCTTACCACTAGACCACCACAACAGGTGACATAACCACTTTCAAAAGTAATGTTTCCTTCATCAAAGGTATACATTCAAACAAAGGACTTTGCTTATTTTTGTGTTTATTAAATACAAACTGTTGAATAGAAACACTGGAATAAAAGTGAAGTGAAAGTGAAAGTGACAACCCTTGTAATTGTGAGGTCACAGCACAGCAGAGCACAGCTGAACCACAACAAAATTGGACCTCTGCATTAACCTATGCACTCAAACACCATGCAGCAGTGGGCAGCTATTGAAAACGCCTAGGGAGTAGTGATTGGGACGGTACCTTGCTCAAGGGTAGCTCAGGGCAACCTATTTGTGAGGGAATTGAACCCACAATCTTCCTATGTGAGGACAACTCCCTAACCACTAGGCCACCGCTGCCCCTAATGCTGCACATTATCAGAAAAAATATATAACCATGACTCATCCGGTTCTTGTTATATGAAGTTGTTTGGACTTGTGAATTCAACAAAGTGTTACAGTTAAGGAAAAGCTGTACATTGATGTCGACGTTGATGGTCTTTCGAGATTTCTGCAAATGGTGGTCTGTCTGTGAAGGTTTCACCATCTCTGTTTTCTGTTGCCTTGGATGTAATTCTCTAATGTGTTCATGAATAATGCAGTGTCCTGGAATATTGATGCCAGTTAATGACACAGCATTTATCAGTCTACAGACTTCAGCTCATCAAGCAACTATAGGTTTATTTCAAGTGTAGAAATCAACAAAAGCATGATTTTCTTGTTAAATGCATTTGAACGGTGTATAACATGGTAGATCTTTTGGATAATATTTAGGATAGCTTTAGTTGGTTCTTACCAGGTTTTTAGTCTGGGTGTCCTCTGAGTCGAGTCGTGTTTGCAGTGCAGTTTTCAGGACCTCCTGATAAAGATCATCGATATCGAAATGTTGAGGATTCAGAGAGGTCTCGAAAGCGCTGATCGTAGCGTCTTCTTCGGGCGGTGACACTGCGCTGTCTACAACGCTTTTTTTCCCCATAAAGTGACCTGTAAGAAGATCAGTAGAAGCTTTGCACAGAGACCGTACACAAATGCGCTGACATTAAACAACAATAGTCCGGTCTACAGCATCAATGTGGTCGCGAAATAACCTTTTAGACTTCTTCAGATCGCACTAGCTCCCTCCAAAAGTTTGGACTATCCGTGCGTTTTCGTCCATTTCAATATTTAAGCATTACAGAGCGACATTAACGCATACTTTTGCTCGATAGTCTTACCTGTTGCCCATAGATTTCCCCTGGGATTGACTTTGATCTTTGCAACTTTATTCCTAAGTTCAGTCACGTCGAGGCTAACCGATGATGTTATAGAGACATAGGAAAAAAGCACGAGGTACGTGAAGAATCCAAAAATGCAAAAACCCTGTAAAGTAAAACTGGACATTTCTACACAAGTCGATTCAAAATAATAATAATAATAAATATAGTACTACCCCTAGATCGGATTAATAATAATTTAGATGACAATGAAGTAATATTTATAAATTTGAGTCGTGGCGGTCTCAATTACCTCTGAAGTGCCAAGGCTTCAAACACACCTCTTTATATCTCGCTCTTGGTGGGTTGGACTGTCTTCCATTCTTGCAGAAAGGTCAGTAATTCTTCGCTCATCCAGATATCTGCTCCGACAAAAAGGTGCCATTGCAATATTGTTACACTTTCCTGAAGAAATTTCCCACAAGTAATCAATAACACTTATAACACTTAATCAATAACACTTCTTGTTTAGCATGAGTATGCGGAAATAAGAACCATGGACAGCAACCACAGTCGGAACTGCGCTGCCTGAAAAATACATCCCCCACTATTACTAACGATACACACGTTAGAATTGCCATTACTGTACATTTATACTTTGGATTGCAATGATCGCCAGAAAGCACAACCCGCTTTTTAATTACCAGTAAGAAGGTCAATTTCTGCTCAATTTCTTTGACACCAAAATTTAATATCCATCCATCCATCCATTATCTGCCGCTTGTCCCAAACGGGGTCGCGGGGAGTGCTGGTGTCCAACCCAGCGCACACAGGGCGAGGACGGAGGACGCACCCTGGACAGGCAAAATCTAGTTTTCAAATCCATTCACACTTCAACAAGAAGAATGCATCCTCAGTAACAGTTGCAGAAATGCACAATATCAGTAAGCTATTGGCATGGTTTTTTTGTCAGGAAATGTATAGCATTTGCTCTGTTAGTGAAGCAGATTCACTCTTGTTTATGTCAGTATTTACAGCTTAACTGGCTCCTGATGTAATACTTGGTTAAATCTCAAAGTTAGAACACATAAATTATTGTAGTCAACTCAAAAGTATATAAGAAAAAGTTGAATTGTTCACAAACTCAAAAATACTGCTATACAAACAATAGTTATGAATAGTATTGGCCCTCAATGAAGTGAGCTAAGTCTAGTTGCTATCCTTAGTTACTCTCCTTAAAGTTGTTCTTACCAGCTTTAGAAAGCTAATGCTAACAATAGTCAAACAGACAGGAATTCATGACCTATTCTTGCCTTCACCCTTGTCATCTTAACATTTAAACAGCCACTAATGTGTTACAGCATAGTACAAGGAAGATTCATGCATTTCAACACAAAATGTGATAAACTAATAAGTGCTTCTAATTAGCACTAACACATACTGATTTAGAAATCAGAAAGGGTTATGCTCATTCCATTTAAGTAATAACTTTATTAAAAGGTTATAACCTTAATATAATATAACATGGTGAGATTGCCAATACATTTCTAAAATGGTCCAAAAATAGAAGAGAAAGTGAAATGGGTTATTTTGAATAAGCACCTTTCGTTCACTTCTCGTGATATTGTCTCTAGTGATATCATTTAGATCCAGTTTTATTAGGATTTATTATTTATCATGATTTGCAGTCATTTACATTTTTAAAGCACTTTTACACCCTTAATAAGTAAATTTTGCTCTTTGACACATAATATTTTCTAAATATACAAACTCAGATGTCATTGATTCAAATCCAGTGTGTGGCTTGGATATGTTCATCAGGTTAATAACAGCTTTTGATTTTATATAAAAGGCCTAATTCAAACAAATCTGAAATTACTAAATTACCCCTGTACCTTCCATGGTGAATAAACAGAGTCATATTGAAAATTATTCTTGTCATAAATGAGACTTTCAAATTTCCTGGAGACCTCAAACAGGGTAAAGGAAATTATAAACAAATGCAAACAATAATGTAACATATGGTAAAAGTGGTTATGTTTTATGAGTCAGTACTGGAGACAAAGTCATAGGTTTCCTCTGTGGCTGTTGCAGTACTAATTGTGAGTACAAAAACAAGGTTTAGGCTCATATATAAAAATATAGAGAGAGGTTCTGCTGATAGTGGCAGCATGGGAGGTTATAAAGAATATTAATGCTTAATCTTAGTCATACACCAGTACAAACTTAGCAGTGCAGGTTGTCTTTGTTTTAATCAGGTGTTCTCAGGTGTTCAAATACTTTTGTTTCAAACAGAATTACTCAGTTCACCTCCATTTTTGTTTTGTTTTTTTTAATCTTCATTTTAATTCAGTTAAATAATATTTTGATCATCTTACAGGACAATTGTAAGAGAATTAAAACATCATCCATGCAATAAATGATGAAGAGTGCAAATATTTCAAAAAGTTGGATTTTTAGTATCTAGTTTGGAGAAATTGAGATGACTAGGTCAAATGTAAACACAATAATGATATTGTCCATATTAAGTCCATATTTGTTTTAGCCTCACAGTCCACAGGGCTATAAAACATGGGCTCATCAGAAGTTGCTGATAAAATACTGAAGGAGATGAATTCCCTTAGCTATTAACACAGTCCTTCACCAAAAAAATTGCTATGCTTATGCTTAGAAAGATTGACCATACAAATAATACCTGCTTGCTGGTGGTCCTGTAGGGTCCTGGCAGTTGATGTACAGGGTTAATTAAGCTAACAATCAAACAGAAAAGTGAATCACCTAAAGTCTCTCTGAATTAAACATGGACCTATGTAGTAAGTAGAGCTCTTTTTAAAAAAAATTGGTAATCACAGAAGAAGGTGAAGCAGAAGAAGTATTTGCAGACAAGTTCTCATTCTATGGTGAAAAATTATTTTGTTTTTAACTTTAAGAGAATGAAGCAGCAGATAAGAGAGATTTCTAACCTGTTTGTATGACACAGTGCCCCCTAAAGAGAGCACATGGAGTCACTGGTTAATGTATGTAATGGTCAAAGAATTGGCATCGCCTTGGCAAGTTTTTCAGAAAGAAAAGAGGCATCATAATGACCATTGAAAGAATAGACACCTTACCCTCTGAAAAAAGCGTGCAGTACACTGCTGCTGATATTGGTTCACACCTTGAGCTACATTATTACACCTATTCTTTCACACCTTTTCTAGAACCAAGGTGACTTAAACTGAGTTGGTCATGAAAAATACCAGCAAGAAGCAAATCTTCTGACCTCATTGTGTCATATGTTGTGTCTCTGGGGATGCCTGCTGGACAGTTGTGGAGGGTTAAATATTTGCCTCTGGAGAATTTTCATGATAAATTTGTATATACATTATATATACATTTTAAAAAAATTTATCAAACATGCATCCAGGTTCATGGATATTGAAAAGGTAACTTCTTACTCGATTTTTCAGAATTGGTAACGTAGTTCTGATTAATGAAGCTAAAATTTTTTGTGGGTATCCAACTGACAGTGCTGAACTGCAGTAAAGACCATGTACAGTAAATGATTAAACACTGACCAAAAATGTTTTACTTCTCATAGAATACAATTAACTCAATTATTTTATATCTCCAAATTTAGCCTTTCCTCTGGTTGAGAGATGCAGTTTGAAGGCAAGTCTGCGAGATCACTATCAGAATGTCACATATGCAGCCTGCTTGCCAGATTATTCTGCCTGTGACAGTTACCGCATTGACACTGCAGACACACTAGCTACCTCTGACTTCTGGTGGATATGAGATAAAAATTGCTCAAATGTCAGTAGCTCTGTGGCATTTAGAAAGCTTTTGGTGCTTTTCATACATTTGGGCAGTAGTGGCCTAGTGGTTAGGGAGTTGGCCCTTAGATTGGAAGATTGTGGGTTTGATTCCCTTGCCAGTAGGTTTCCCTGAGTTGCCCTTGAGCAAGTTTCCATCCCCATCACTACTCCATGGGCACTTTCAATAGCTGCCCCCTGCTGCACATGTGTGTCTGGGTGAAACCCAGAGGTTGAATTGTGCTGTGCTGTTTTTCACAATGGCAAGAATAGTCACTTTCACCTTTTGCTTGTTTAAGGCCAAATTAGAGTCATTTTGATCATCACCATAAAAAAGTGATCTTTGACCTGTAATACCATGTTGTCCTTGTATTTTTTATATTACAAACATTTGAATAAACTGATAATGTAGTGCTGTCTTAACACATAACTGTTTTAGCGGTTTCATGGCTCAGGTATTATAAGTATTCAATTATCTCATCATTCACGGCTTTCTAATTAGTAAACAGAAATTTTGTGCACATGAGTATTCACTTAACTAGTCCTGAACAATCTTTCTAAAGATTTTCATTATCCACTGCTTTTACTGAATGTGAAGTGAGTTGGCAATAATTCACATATACTAGCTAAAAGACTATAATTAGATGCCCTAGTGATAAATCATTTCCAAGCTCAGACATGAATTTGGATCCATTCATTTTGTTAATGTAACAGAATCAAATACTTAAACATGGTCTTATTAAGACAGCTCTGCTGGATGTGTGAAAGTATGTTAATGCATGCTCTACTCTGCACACTTACATGAGATCTTGTCTGGATTCAGAAACAACTAAAGAGGTTTTAATGTGACCCAATATTGTACATTGGCTGCATGTTACCCATTTTATATTATGGGCATCTATTTCATTAGGACAGGATGACCTCTTCTTAAAAGCCTTGACAGTGCTATGCTTATTGAGATTCATCAGAAACAGTAAAGTCAAGTGTTTTTATGTTAGTCCATTGTTTCCTTTTTAAACACAGGGTGTTGTGTGATTGACAGAAAACTTCCATAAAGTAATTCAAGTAATTAATTCTATGAGTTTTTCCAAAGCCAGAGAGTTTGGTTTATATTCTGTTGCATTTGAGGGTACTATAGGTAGTTACCACCCTTAGTTGTTATGAACTGTAAATGGCAGAGAAGGTGTGGGGTGTGAATAGTTGTGTCAAATAAGGTGTTTGGCAGATGGTCCACAGCAACTCTATGTGGAAGTGCTGTCAGGACCTTTCTAAGTTCACATGCAGTCATGTGTCTGACTCATACAGTCAATTGTTATTCCAAATATGCAGCACATAACGCTTAGCCAACTTGTATATTTTTTATCTTTTGCCACTGCCACATTACATAACTTAACAGTGATAAGTACAGTCCTGCCTAACACAAACAGTTTCTAACAGGCAGTGAGGTGCTCTTAGCCATATTACAGCTTACTCCTGAATGTGCATTACGATTTAATGAGTCTGACATCCTTCAGACATATTTTGATTAGTCTTTATAATTAAATATCAAATTAAAAACATGTTTATTTATTTTTACACTGTAATTAAAGGTTACACTTTGGTTGGTTGCCCTTTTTCTCATTACTTTCAAAAATGTCATTGAAAGATACTTGTTACTGCTGCCTTCCAAATTGCAAACAATTCAATCAACTGAGAATGTTGTAATTGTTTGGTGTGATGGTTGTATACAGCTTTTTGAGTGGACATATGGTTTCCATTATTAACAACATACTACCAACAAAGTCTAGAAACAATTATAGTTTCTAGAAACATCTAGAAACACCTGGAACAGAGTGGTGGCCTAGTGGTTTGGGAGTTGGCCCAGGATCGGAAGATTGTGGGTTTGGTTCCCTCAATGAGGTACCCTTGAGCAAGGTACCATCTGTCACTGCTCCCCAGATGCTTTCAATAGCTGCACGTATGTATGGGTGAAATGCAGAGGAGGAATTTCGTTGTGCTGTGCTGCATTTCACAATGACAATAATAGTCACTTTCACTTTATTTTACCATAGGAACCACAAGATATACATTAGCAACTGCATAGCACCACTCTAACAACTACCTGGAAATTGCTTAAACTTTGCAACCACTCTACAGTTTTTCAGGAAGTACACCCTAAAGAAAAGTTTTTAAGTTTTTCTTTTTAGTAACTAGTCCTCCACTAACTAGTCCTTCAGTACTTTCCAACTGCAATATAATGGTGCTAACATCCAAAAAAATTGTTTAACTTAAGAAGTCAATTAATACTCTGTCCATAAAAGTAAAAATAATTCATTCTTAATAATGTGATGCATGTTTAAATATTTTTGATTTAGTGGTGGCAGGGGTGGCATATCAGTAGTTGAAATGGGATGAGTTATCCCCCCACTCATCTAGACTTTTCTCACTAACATGTTGTAATTTTCTTAAATTAGACTTTGAGGTTTTGAGCATAAGTTGTGCACAGAAGGGAACTGGAGAACAGGAGTTAAAAAGCAAAGCCACACTGTGTCTAATTCCATCTAGTGGTAAGCTGTAATACAATTTACAACAGTATTACAACAATGTTTTAAAGTCTTCTTGTCTCTGTAGCTTCATGTCTCCATTTTCACTTCTATACACATGTTCTAGCAAAAATTGGTTTAAAGAAGACAGGTCAGAACATATTATTTACATGTCAAGGAAGGACCCAAAGGAAGCAAAACCCACCAACAACCTAGGCCTGAATTTTTTTGATAAAGGGGAATTGGGTCAAAATGCAGGACGGCTCAATAGTTACTAGAAATGCATAGTTTTGGTTATTGTTGCACAAGATGTTACTAAACACCAGTTACTAAAAGGTTCACATAGTTCTGAAGAAAATCTATACATATATAATATATGTTTAATTTAAATATTCCATTATCCACTGGAGAAGTGAACAGAAAACACCATAAACTTTAAATCTAAGGTTCCTGCTTCACGTAAGTGTCCTGGAGTTCTGCATGTAGCATATTCTAATCATGTGAAAATGTTTGGCTATGTGCAAATGATATAATAAACATTGCATAGTACTGTTTTTGGTGAAATTGCTTTTAGTTGCTAACATGTTCTATGGTAAATGACATTTGATTTATTTTTTATAAGCTTTCTGAATTAAATAAAGTTCAGTACGTTAGTGTATTTCTGATGTCTTGACAGCAAACATTTTACATTAGATCGCAGCATTTGTTTGTGAATCAGAGTTCAATATTTGTAACAAATTTTAAGTACACCCCTCCTCGAACCGCCACCTTATCGTGGTGGAGGGGTTTGTGTGTCCCAATGATCCTGGGAGCTATGTTGTCGGGGGCTTCATGCCCCTGTTAGGGGCACCCAAGGCAAACAGGTCCTAAGTAAGGGAAGAGACAAAGAGCGGTTCAGACCTCTTATGATGAATGCAACATTTGGAAGACGTTTTCCCTCGCCCGGACGTGGGTCACCAGGGCCTCCCTCTGGAGCCAGGCCTGGAGGTGGGGCTCGATGGCGAGCGCCTGGTGGTCGGGCCTTCACCCATGGGGCCCAGCCGGGCCCACCTCGAAGAGGCAACGTGGGTCTCCCTTCCCATTGGCTCACCACCTGTAGGAGGGGCCAAAGAGGTCGAGTGCAGTGTGAGCTGGGCGGTGGCCGAAGACAGGAGCCTTGGCGGTCCGTTCCTCGGCTGCAGAAGCTGGCTCTAGGGACGTGGAATGTCACCTCTCTGGTGGGGAAGGAGCCTGAGCTAATGCGTGAGGTTGAGAAGTTCCGGCTAGATATAGTTGGACTCACCTCAATGCACAGCTTGGACTCTGGAACCAGTCTCCTTGAGAGGGGCTGGACTCTCTTCTACTCTGGAGTTGCCACCTGTTAGAGGCGCCGAGCAGGTGTGGGCATACTTATTGCCCCCCAGCTTGGGGCCTGTACATTGGGGTTTACACCGGTTGATGAGAGGGTGGCCTCCCTCCGCCTTCGGGCTGGGGGACGTTAGTGTTAGTGTTGTCTGCGCTTATGCGCCATACAGCAGTCTGGACTACCCACCCTTTCTGGGGTCTCTGGAGGGGGCGCTAGAGAGCGTCCCTGCTGGGGACTCCATCGTTCTGCTGGGGGACTTCAATGCTCACATGAGCAATGACAGTGAGACCTGGAAGGGCGTGATTGGGATGAATGGCCCCCCCAGTCTGAACCAGAGTGGTGTTTTGTTATTGGACTTTTGTGCTCGTCACGGATTGTCCGTAATGAACACCATGTTCAGGCATAAGGATGTCCACATGTGCACCTGGCACCAGGACACCCTAGGTCGCAGTTCGATGATCGACTTTGTAGTCGTGTCATCGGACTTGCGGCCACATGTCTTGGACACTCGGGTGAAGAGAGGGGCGGAGCTGTCAACTGATCATCACCTGGTGGTGAGTTGGCTTCGTTGGTGGGGGAGGATGCCGGTCAGGCCTGGTAGACCCAAACGTATTGTGAAGGTCTGCTGGGAACGTCTGGCAGAGTCCCCTGTCAGGACGAGCTTCAACCCCGACTTCCAATCGCATGGACATCGGGGACGGTGCCTCTGGATTGGCAGACTGGGGTGGTGGTCCCCCTCTTTAAAAAAGGGGACCGGAGGGTGTGTTCCAACTATAGAGGGATCACACTTCTCAGCCTCCCGGGGAAAGTCTATTCAGGGGTCCTGGAAAGGAGGGTCCGTCGGATAGTCGAACCTCAGATTCAGGAGGAGCAGTGTGGTTTTTGTCCAGGTTGCGGAACAGTGGACCAGCTCTACACCCTTGGCAGGGTCCTGGAGGGTGCATGGGAGTTTGCTCAACCAGTCTACATGTGCTTTGTGGACTTGGAGAAGGCATTCGACAGTGTCCCTCAGGGAGTCCTGTGGGGGGTACCCCGGGAGTATGGGGTATCGGATTCCCTGTTAAGGGCTGTCCGGTCCCTGTACAATTGGTGTCAGAGCTTGGTCCGCATTGCCGGCAGTAAGTCGAAACTGTTTCCGGTGAGAGTTGGACTCCGCCAGGGCTGCCCTTTGTCACCGATCCTGTTCATAACTTTTATGGACAGGATTTCTAGGCGCAGCCAGGGCGTTGAGGGGGTCCGGTTTGGTGGGCTCAGGATTGGGTCTCTGCTTTTTGCAGATGACGTTGTCCTGTTGGCCTCATCAGACCGTGATCCTCAGCTCTCACTGGATCGGTTCGCAGCCGAGTGTGAAGCGGCTTGGATGAGAATCGGCACCTCCAAATCTGAGGCCATGGTCCTCAGCCGGAAAAGGGTGGAGTGCCCTCTCAGGGTTGGGAGTGAGATCTTGCCCCAAGTGGAGGAGTTTAAGTATCTTGGGATCTTGTTCACGAGTGAGGGTAGAATGGAGCGGGAGATCGACAGGCGGATCGGAGCAGCGTCCGCAGTGATGCGGGCTCTGCGTCGGTCCGTCATGGTGAAGAAGGAGCTGAGCCAAAAGGAAAAGCTTTCAATTTACCGGTCAATCTACGTTCCCACCCTCACCTATGGTCACGAGCTGTGGGTAGTGACTGAAAGAACGAGATCGCGAATACAAGCAGCCGAAATAAGATTAAAATGAACTAGTATAACTCGGATTTCATTGTTCCTTCAATAATGACAAGATTGTCAAATTCAGTTTAACCAGAAAGTTCTATTTTGGTCTAATCAGCCCAAATTTAACAATTTAACATCTCCAATTAACCTTCCATGCGTGTTTAAGGACAGTGGGTGGAAAATAATGTAAACTTTAATCAGAAAGAACCTAAGCCACCTTAGTGGTAATCAAACCTAGACCCACTTACATCAGCGTGACTGAAAATCTTTAGAGATGGCTTTGTTACCTTTTCCAGCCTGATGAGCACCTCTTTTGCTTGTATTATGATACATTTACACACGTGTCAAGAAGATCAGACACTTATAGATCTCTTTTCTTTAAATAAAACAGGATCCCCATCCCTGTGACCCTGTCATCTATTGAATCAGTTGACTCGAATTTAATCTAAATCAGATTTAAAAAGCAGGAACTCATATAAATCTTCTTTAATAATTTGGACTCAGCTTACAACTAGTTCTTCATGTGAGCCCATGCATTATTTCAATAAAAAGCTGCAGCCCTGCTGATTTTTTTCAGATAAGATTGGACATTTCAATCTACAATTATGTAGCATTTTAACATCATGCACAACTAAATCTTCCTCAGTCTTCTTTAATGTCAAATTCAAAGGGTAAAAATGGCATTTGGATATTTCATGTATTTCATATATGATCTACTATATTGATGTCTATATTTAGATAGCAGTCTGTTTAATAATAAATTAATAAAAAATAAATAGCTTCTGTGCAGGGGCAGTGGTGGCCAAGTGGCTAGGGAGTTGGCCCCAGATTGGAAGATTGTGGGTTCAAACCCCTTACCGGTGGGTTGCCCTGAGGTACCCTTGAGGTTCACTCCTCCCTGCGAAAGGCTGGTGACCTGTCCAGGGTGTGTCCCTGTCCTTTGGCCTGTGTGAGCTGGGATGGACTCCAGCGCGACCCTGATTAGGACAAGTGGCCCAGAAAATGACTGACTTAAGGCTTCTGTGCATAAAGAGGTATGAGGTTCAGGATTGCATTTACCAATTTACTACAGTTTAAGATTAACTCTGGAAATAAGTAAAGAAGTTGGTTAAAAAAAGTCAACATACCCTCATTTTAAATTGCCTATATAGTAGCAGAAGTGGAGGAAAGGGCTTAGTGAAGTAAAGACATTTGTCTCCATAATAAATAAATCCAAATAAAACTTTGTAGTTTCATTTTTCTACTCCTGTTAACTTAGTAAAACTAGAGTTCAAAACATAAAGCCAGGGCCAAAAATCAGTCCAAGTCATATCATTAGCAGAACAGACTCCAAGGCATCAGCAAGTTTTCTAAGACGGAGAACGTAATGTGAAAGGGTCAACCAGTCAGAGTACTAGGGACTTGGGCTTGTTTTTGTACATATTAGTCTACAAAATATCAAAACTGAATGTAAGCTTTCTACATTACTGGCTAAACAGAGTGATATGAGCTTTTGAACGACACAGGGGAGCAGGAGTCTAAAGTTTTTAAAAAGCGGACTTAATAATATTCAACACACTCAGCAACCTCAAAATTCATGGGAATACACTCACAGTATTCCCACCAATATCAACAAATGTGCTATGTTACAACAGACAACCACAGACTACTGTCCAAACTGTAATTAATGAATGTAATCATTGTAACAATGTAACTAAATTCAACTGGCAGTTTGAATATTACAGTGTAACAGTGGCCTTGCCATTCCCCAGCAAAAACAAATGGTTATAGGTAGGTACAGTCAAACTACTGTACTGCCTCTTTCATTATTTGCAATTGTATTAAAATTTTGAAAGCCAGATAACAATGAATGATCATTTTTTAAATGATTATAGTCTTGTAATACCCTTTTAAGGCCTTAGCCAGCTGTTACGTGCCTGGTCGCAATCGCTCAGGTTTGTTGATGGTGGTGTGGTGGGACACCAGTGTCTCATGTTTTTAAAACCCATGGCTCAGTACTTTGTAGTCAGGCTGTAATAGCGAGTTTGCCGGAGACAGCATACTGTATTCTATAAATTCATGGTCTGCACAATGTGTGCACAATGTGTATTCAAAACCAAACTAATATCTCTAATTTAACTAATATAAGTCCTATTTTACCCGAACTTATCGTTAAATTTATTCATATATAAAATGCACCTTCTCTTTCTTTTCCTGTTTTATTTCTGGTGTCAACCAGAGGAGGATGGGTTACCCTTTTGAGTCTTGGTTCCTCCCAAGGTTTCTTCTTCCAGTTTTAGATAGTTTTTACTTGCCTTTCTTGCCCTCGGCTTACTCACTTGGGGCTCGGACCCAGATTCTAAAAAGCTGCTTTGTGAAAACAACAGTTGTAAAAAGCGCTATATAAATAAATCTGACTTGAATTGACCTGACTTGGTTGTCAGCCAGTTAGCTCTATTTTTTGGCAATGTCAACACCATCATCCCTCAGCATCTGTATGGGAAGCTGAGGCTGCTGGGCCTGAACACCTCCCTCTGTAACTGGATCCTGGACTTCCTGACTGGGAGACCCCAGTCAGTCAGGATCAGTAACAGTACCTCCAACACCATCACGCTGAGCACAGGGGCCCCTCAGGGCTGTGTACTCAGTCCACTGCTGTTCACGTTGATGACCCACGACTGTTCAGCCAGGCACAACAGGAACCACATCATCAAATTTGCTGATGATACAACCGTGGTGGGTCTGATCAGCGGTGGAGACGAGGCGGCTTACAGAGAGGAGATAGTACAGCTGACGGACTGGTGCAGAACCAACAACCTGTCTCTGAACGTCGACAAGACTAAAGAGATGGTCGTTGACTTCAGGAGACCACGTCGGGACCATGCTCCACTGAATATAAACACTTCACCTGTGGAGATGGTCTAGAGAACCAAGTTTCTTGGTGTTCACATAACCAACAACCTCACATGGACCCTCAACACCTGCTCCATCACAAAGAAAGCCCAGCAGCATCTCTACTTCCTCCATAGACTGAGGAAAGCCCATCTCCCGCCTTCCATTCTGACCATTTTCTACAGAGGAACCATCGAGAGTATCCAGAGCAGCTGCATTACTGCCTGGTATGTGAATTGCAACACCCCAGACCGCAAGTCCCTACAACGGGTAGTGAGAACTGCTGAGAAGATCATCGGGGTCTCTCTCCCCTCTGCACAGGACATCTTCACCACTCGCTGCATCCACAAAGCAACTATAGTAAAAATCCCTTTACCTTTGTCCCTTTACTTTTGCCCCTGTCTTACAGTGTCTCACACCATCGAGTTCCAATGGAAAAGCAAGCAGTAAAAGAGCTACATTTATAATTGAACAATTTATAATTCTGTGTTACAGACCAGCAGAGGGGGGCTTGGGCCACTAGGAGACCTGTGCAGTTCTCCAACAAAGAACTGTATTTAATGTTTGTGTTTATTACAAAAGGATAGTAAATGAGTATTTCATAGATATATATACATATAAATTGGAACCATGGAGTGAGAGGGTGAAATCCACTCTGAAATTAATTATTTGCTGAAGTCAAAGAGGTGGGGCTGTGGTCCAACTGTAAAATAGTGGAATTTGAGCACATGTGCCAGAGTTGGCTTGACCCTGTTAGGGCAGTCAGCTTTTAAAGCCTGTAATGTATTACGGGTCATGTGGAGTGCTGGTAAAAGCCTGAGAGATCTCGGACAGGTATTGTGCAGCCCATGGCTGGTAGCTCTTGGTGAATATGCAGACTCTGAGTAAAGTAGGCTGACGAATCTGAATTTCTTCTGAAATTCCTGAGGGGGCGTTGACGGTGGGTCGATAGGCCGCTAGGATATATGGCAGTCGTTTCGAGAACAAGGAATTGAAAGATCGTATTGACCTTTGCTGTTTGTTTGAGGATGAAGCAGGAACGGTATTCTTACGTGAAGTTGATGTGTGTCTCTGTCTGAAGATAAACCTGTGGCAGTCGCATTGTGAAGCCAGCGGTACATGTCCTCACAATAGGCCGGACGGTCAGGTCTTAACTTAGAGAATGCCAATGGACTAGCTATGCAATCATGTGGTTTTCCTTCAAACTGGAAAGGTAATAATTCTGCTGGATTTACTGTATTACATCTCCTAAGAGTCACATCTGGAAATGTAAGCAAAAACGAGTACTGCAAACTCCTTGCTGGTGTTAACGGTCTATTGGAAGATTGTTCATAGAGAACTGAAAGAAGTAAGATTTGTGTGTATACATGTATTGCATGTATACACAAAAAAAAAAAGTATGAATGTAGTAATGTGAGAGAGAGAGTGATCACTTTGAGAAGAAGCTACTTTGTATGTGTGTGTGTAACTGCAGTTCTGGTGAGTGTGTGTGGTTGTCAGTGTGAGAGGCGTTAAGGGGAGTGTGTGGAGAAGTGTGTGAAGAAGTGTATCTATGTGTGTGCGTGCATATGGGTGATGTGTGAATTTTAACTAAAGGCCTTATAAGAGTGTGCAGTGATTTTTGTATATTTTTTTCTATAACAGAAACAATTAGAGCAATTAGAACAAGAAAAAAGCGAGAGCAACATTGTCATAAATACATTAGAAGGGTAGGGGTCTATGAAGCATGTAAAAGCCTTATTGGCCAGAATAATTGGACAAAAGGCAATGGAAGAAATCATGACAAAAGCAGGCATGGAGCATCATGTTGTGGATGCAACCAGTGATGGTGTGGAATTTAATCCATACCGAAACAGACTGTGGAATGCAATGAGGGATGTTTATCCAAGAAAGTTAGACCTGAAGACCCTGAAAGAAGAACCAATAGGAGAAACTGAAAATCCCTCTGCTTATGTTCATCACATGAAAAAGAGAAAGTGGTCTTTCGGACATTGGTCTTGGATGGCCTTCCAGAAAAAGTCAAAAGCAAACTGGAAGATGTAGTGGGACTGACTGAAAAGACATTTGATGAATTTGTAGCCCACGTGACACATACTGTGGATAAACACAGACAAAATGAAAAGAAAACCAAAGAACAAGAAAGAGAAGTGCTGAGAAAGGTGGCACAGCTTCAGCTGGGAGAACTGACAGGAAAAGCTAAGAAAAAGGGGGAAAAGACTCAAGCTGCAGTTGTGGAAGAAAAGACTTTGCAGGCAACACAAATGCCAGTGACTCCAAATCCTGCGTCACCTGTGAGTTAGCAACTGGATGGAGTTCAACAACCACAGCAGCCCACAACTCCCTCAGTTCAAATCATCAATGTGTACACACAACCTGGCGGAAGTGGACCAAGCAAGCCGAAATTCAGCAGATAACAGCAGCGACAGCCTCAAGGTCCACCTGGAGTGTGTTGGGGATGTGGACAACCAGGACACACCTGAAGGAGATGTTCAGTAAATCCATGGAAGGGACCTGGAGTGCGGGGAGGTGCGGCTTGGTGGGCTCCCCAAATTATGGGTCAAGAATAATCGCAACAAAACCCAAATTTAGGACGTCCATGGACAGGAGGGGATCAGAACCCTGCCTGGACTGGACTGACTCAAAACTCTGGCCCAGTAAATTACAGGGGTGGACAGAATGGGTGCTAAGGAGGCCCAGAGGGTCCTACAGGGGAGGGTTAGCTCTTATTGATAAGCAAGGGAGCTGCTGAGGAACCAATGCTGCAGGTTCAGGTGAATGGCAAAACTATACCCATGATGATAGATACAGGAGCTTGTTATACATGCCTAAATTCAAATTATGCCATAAACCTCCCCAGGTCAGGAAAGTTCGTTAAGACCGTAGGATTCTCGGGACAAGTGCAGCTAATACCAGTGACTGCTCCAGTTAAAGTAACAGTACAGGGAAAAACAATCAATTTACCTATCTTAGTTTCAGAGCAAACTCCAGTAAATTTATTAGGGAGAAATGCTTTGTGCCAGTTGGGATTCCAGATTTGGTGTACACCTGATGGATTTTATGTGGATGAAATGGCAGTCAGTGCTCAGATGAATGTGACATTAGGAAAGGAAGATAATGTGTACTGGTTAGGAGAGATAGAAAACCAGTTCAGAAAATAATGAGTCTATGGGGAAAGTTTATTTCAGCACAGATACCAAAAACAAGGGACCCCAGACTAGAATATCACTGTACTATGATTTATGATAAAAGCCAGGATGAGACGGAGGAAGAATGGCTCAGAATGACTGCAGGAACAAAAGTTAACCTTAAAACTAGAAGTGTGGTGATAGGGACAGAAGGAGCAGTGCTTCAAGTGGAGGATAATGAGTTCATCAATGAGTGGTATGATGTTGAAGTAGCAAGACCACATGTGACACTACTAATAAATGAAGGATTTGAGTCAAAGGAGTTGGGAACAATGGTTAAAAGAGCAGAAGAACTGAAGTGGAGGAAAACACAAAATCCATTGATACTGTGTGCTGAAGATAATTCAATGATCAAAGTATTGTGTGAATTGGAAATGACAGCAACACCACAGGCAGTAGCAATCCCAAGATTTGAAAAAAAGATGATGTCTGGAAGCGAATGAATGCACAACTGAAAGAAGAAGATTCCCTGAAGAAACAAATGATTAAGCATGTTCCTGGAGAACTGTGGTCACGACATGAGACAGATGTGGGACTGGTAAAATCAGCTTCACCAGTTCAGATCAGATTGAAACCTAGAGCACAACTACCTAGGGGAGCTCAGTATCCATTAAAACCAGAAGCTGAACAGGGTATAGAGAGAACTATAATGGGGCTGGTAGAAGCAGGAGCACTTATAGAGATGAGAAGCCCATGTAACACTGCTATACTCCCAGTACAAAAGGCAGATAAAACTAAGTGGTAGAAGACTGGCAAGCGGAAGTGCCCAATCCACACACACTACTTATGAACATTCCACCAGATGCCAAGTACTTCACAGTAATAGATTTGTGTTCTGCATTTTTTAGCATTCCAGTAGCAGAGGAGTCGAGGTATCTATTTGCATTTACATACAGGGGGAAGCAATACAGTTATACAAGGTTACCACAGGGATTCAAACATTCCCCTCATATATTTAATCAAGTCCTGAGACAGGATTTAGAGGAACTGGATCTAAACAGCACAATGCTACAGTATGTTGATGATTTAATCTTGTGTTCCCTGACAGTAGAACAATGTCATGAAGACTCTGTTAAAGTTCTCAGAAAATTGGCTGAGGGGGGACATAAGGTGTCACAAGCAAAGTTACAATATTGCCAACCACAGGTAGAATACCTGGGACAGCTGGTGGCACATGGAACAAAAGCAATAGCTCCTTTAGCTTATGTGGCGTTTGAAACTCTGAAACAGGAAATGCAGACAGCACCAGTGTTAGCTACACCACATTATGATAAACCTTTTTGTTTGTTTGTTGCTAATCGCTGTGATGGATTTGCATCAGCAGTGTTGATGCAGGAGGCATGTAGTGGAAGAAAGAAACAGCCAATAGCTTATTATAGCACTAAACTGGATGGAGTGGCTCAGGGATGGCCACCATGTTATCAGGGTTTAGCAGCAGTACATTATGCCTATGAGAAGGCTTCAGTTCTGATGATGGGGTTTCCAGTGGTCATCTATTCCCATCATAAAATTATAGAGCTGATCGAGAATAGCAGATTTGTTTTAACACAAGCAAGGAGTTTGCTGTACTCGTTTTTGCTTACATTTCCAGATGTGACTCTTAGGAGATGTAATACAGTTATTCCAGCAGAATTATTACCTTTCCAGTTTGAAGGAAAACCACATGATTGCATAGCTAGTTCATTGGCATTCTCTAAGTTAAGACCTGATTTAGAGTCTACACCCATTCCGGAAGCAGAATTGACTTATTTTGTTGATGGATCCTGTTTTAGGGATCACTTGGGGAACCATGCGGTATATGCGGTAGTGAGGAAAGGAAATGGAGATGTTTTTGAGGTAGAAAAGGCTGAGAACTGTCCTCAGCCTTGTTCTGCCCAATTAGCAGAGCTGAAAGCAGTAACCGAGGTGTGCAGATTGGCAGAGGGAAAATGTTTTTTCTGATTCAGTGTATGCTCATGGAGTTACCCATTTGTTTGGGGCAGTATGGAAACAGTGAGGTTTTAAGAAGACTGATGGTACCCCAATACAACATTTGCAGCAAATACTGGAGTTGATGAGTGCTATGATGCTGCCAAGAAGACTGGCAATAGTTAAATGTCAGGCACACAAAAAAGGAAATGACAAAGTGAAAATGGAAATATGATCAAGAGGAATAATTTGGCTGATGAGGCAGCTAAAAAGGCCCCTAAGTGTGAGGATCCGGTGATGGCACCAATGGTAGCAATAGAACCTATAACTACACTGGATGACTTGGTAGAGATGCAGAAACAAGCAACATTGTATGAAAAAAACTAT
Source organism: Hepsetus odoe (assembly GCA_017165825.1). Classification (NCBI taxonomy): domain Eukaryota; kingdom Metazoa; phylum Chordata; class Actinopteri; order Characiformes; family Hepsetidae; genus Hepsetus; species Hepsetus odoe. The sequence continues at coordinate 11,236,555 of CM029380.1, read as the reverse complement.
GTGGAGTAACAGAGGAGCTAAATAAGATGAAAAAGGATTATGGAGAAATCATGAAGGGTTGTTGATTGCACCTAACACATTACTAACAATACTAATCACTAATGCACATGGGTTGAATCATTGCGCAAGAGGAGAAGTGGTGAGAAAAATAAAGAAACAAGGATTTTGGTCTCCATATTTACAGGCAACGATTGATGAATTGCTGGGCCGATGCGATGCTTGTGCTCAAAATAATGTGCGAAAGGGAATCACTACCCCAGCTGAACACATACCGGTACCTACCGGACCATTTCAACATCTGGTGATTGATTATGTGGACATGATTAAAAGGGTGAGAGGATACAGGTACATGCTTGTGGTCATTGACAGATTTAGCAGGTGGGTGGAAGCAACCCCATCCAAAGATCAAGGTGATGGAAATGTTATTACGTTTTTGACAAGAGAGGTCATCCCAAGGTTTGGAATTCCATCGCAAATAAGTTCAGACAATGGATCAGCTTTTATCCAACAGACTGTTAAAAAGGTTTTACAACAACTAAGGATCAAACAACAAATGGGATGTGTTTACCACCCCCAATCTCAGGGGATGTTGGAAAGGGTTAATGGAACTCTAAAAACAAAGATAAATAAAATTTGTGCAGAAACTGGATTCCATTGGATGGATGCTCTACCCTTTGCCCTGATGCATTACCGAATGCAAGCTAATAAAACCACTCATCTGACTCCACATCAGATGCTTACTGGTAGACACATGCCTGTACCCCATCTGAGGGAACCCTATCAGGGAAAATTGGAAGCAGAGCTGAGAGCTTATATGAGACAACTTACTGCTGTACATAGAGCTATTTATCAACAGGAGCTTAAGCGTGCTCTGGAACTAGAGGAGGAACCAGCAAACCCTTTGAGGCCAGGGGACCAGGTATATGTAAGAGTTTTCAGGAGGAAGTGGAATGAACCAAGGCGAACTGGTCCTCACAAGGTGGTAAGCGTGACACCCACAGCAATACATGTGGAAAATAGTACTACTTGTTATCACCTTAACCACTGTACCCGAGTTCCCAGGAACCTGTTGCCAAGAACAGAGCTTGACGACATTAGCGAAAATGATGAGCCAGCAACAGGAGGAGAAGAACACAGTGGAAGCAATCAGGAGAGCCCTGGATTGAGGCAGGAGGGTGGTACCCATCCCGGTCCTGGTGTGTCATCCGCGAGCCAGGACAGCCACGCTGGAGAGGATATCTTGCCTAGAGGTTCACAGGCCACAACAGCGCATGCTGGAGGCTCAGAGGAACAGGAGGAGCCCAGTTAGACTGAGGACGCAGAGGACTCGGATGACTCAGAGGAGACAGAGAAGCAGGAGGAGAGAACATGATCGGAGAACCCGCTCAGACCAAAGACAATCCCAGTCCATTACAGCGCCAGCAGATCCCACCAGTTCCATTCTCCCAGTTCTAACTGACAACAGCGTTCAATCAGGAGATAATGCCCTTCACGTCCAGGGAGACGGGACAGAACCAGATGCTACTGATCATTGAGTGTCTGGCAGTCAATTTTTTTGGAAGGACTTTGATGAGAATTTTTTATCATTATATTATATTCTCATATATTTTGTGTATATCCTGATTTTTAGGGATATATATTTTGTTTTTTGTTTTTTTTATTGATAATTTAACAACTGTGTAACCTTAAATTTATTAGTTGTGAAGTACCCTACATCTTGGTAAGAGACTAAATATTTAGATATAGATTTTGTGTTCTTTTTCTTTGTTATGAGCACAGTCATATTATCCTGAATCAGCACATGGTATACTTTAATATGTACCCTTGTATGAGTAACCATTCTATTGATTGATTTTGTAATCTCGAGAGCTGGATCAGGCTAAGTTGGGAACCGCTGAACCCAAGCGCTGATAGTGCTATCGCAACATCTGGGTAGAGTGGGAATTTTTTCCTCTAAAAATTGACTTGGCACAGAGGTTTTCGCCCACTCTTAGGGAATGGGTCTCTCTTCTTAGTAACCTGATCACTTAAAAAAACAGTTTTGATAAAAAAAAAACAAAAAAAAATCTTGATATGCTCTCTTTATGATTATTCTGTGATTATTATTATTATCATTTGTATTTCATACATAACTATGTTATGTAGTATTTTTAATCATTAACATGTATGACAGCATTATTTGTCCTTTATTCAGTATCTAGCCTTACAGTATTTAACCGCATTTATTGATGTATCAAAATTGTAAGTCGGAGAGGGGGGATATATATAGTAAAAATCCCTTTACCTTTGTCCCTTTACTTTTGCCCCTGTCTTACAGTTTCTCACACCATCGAGTTCCAATGGAAAAGCAAGCAGTAAAAGAGCTACATTTATAATTGAACAATAGTGGCACCTGCAAAAGGTTATATGTTGTCCGCTGTCTTATGCTGTCTCATGAGTTCCCAGAAAACATCCAGCAGCAAACAGATACATTTCTAAACTGAACAATAGTGCTCATAGACGGCCGGTAGGGAACGGTTACATTTCTAATCAAGCAGCTGCACTCACAATTGAGAAACTGAATAAGAAGAAACCTTGAAATGTTGGTGGTGGATAAGACAGGTAGTCATTAGTAAAAGGACCTTTGTCTATTGTTGCTAAAGTGGCAAAGGTGGGGGGAACTGAGGTTTTAATCATGACAGCATTGAATATTATTGGTGGAAAACTATTAATGGGATGGATTTATGTAAATTTAAAGGTGTTTGAAATGTATTTAATGTCCAAAGTTGGGATGAGCATTTGGAGCTGCTCCTACTGGACCACGCCTGCTGAAACTCTTCAGTAAATGGGTTGTGCCGCATCTCTCTGACTTCACTTGATTTCTGACTTCGTTTGATTTCTGACTTAGAAAAAGTTTCAGACTTACACTTCAATTTTCCACGACACAACCAGCATTGTGGATGATCCCTCCCACCCATCCCACACTCTCTTCTCCCTCCTGCCATCCGGGAAAAGGTTCTGCAGCATACGGGCCTCTACTTCCAGGATGGGAAATAGTTTCTTTCCCCTAGCAATCAGACTTTTAAATCGCTAATGTCTTCTCATTCCATCACTATCTATTTATTTCTTGTTGCACTCTGCACTTTAACGATAACGCTAATCCGCCACACTGTTACACTCCCGAACAACCTGGGCTGCTTTGATCTATAACACTGCGGCCCTCTTACGGATGAATGTACTGTCTGCTGTGCTGTCTGTTGTTGTCTGTTGTCTGCACTTGTTGCCTTGTCTTGTGTTTTATGTTGTGTCTTCTGTTGTCTTGTTTCTTGTGTGTAGCACCAGGGTCCTGGAGGAACGTTATTTCGTTTCACTATGTACTGTGTATATGGCTGAAATGACAATAAAATCCTATAAAAATGACAATAATTCCTGGGGGGCTAATAATTCAACTGTATATGTGTGTGTGAAGGATGAAAGAGATAAGTGAGAGAAGCCAGGCAGGGACTTAGACAAAGCAACTTTAAGGTTTACAGGAACTTTAATATGGAGAAGAGGGGGGCCTGTGGGCCAAAATTTGTATAAAAATCTCTGATCTTGTGTATTCAGGGCTTTCTCTTGTACTCTCAGCAGAGTGCGAGAGGAATCCTCACTGCAGTGATTATTAAAACTCTTTTGTTAGACTAACAGTGCCTCTGACTTTGTTCTGTTCTTTGGTAAAATTTTTTCCACAACCAGCGAAGCCAGGAGTCCACAAGCAGTCGACCCAGGACTGACATCCATGGCCAAGGACTGATCATCTCAGGATTCAAATTTTACCCGACCCCTAACCTCCAATTGCAGAGAAGAGGGGCTTGGCATGGACTCACTGGGACCTCCGCCGCTGGACTCCACGAACTAGAATAGTAGAACAGTCAATGTGCACTTTTATAACGCGTGGGGTGAAGTTCTTTTCTTTTTCCTTTTCTGTCCCCTATGTCCTATGTTAGTTTAAAAAAAATTTTTTTTTAACAAGTATCCTTATGACAAATTAAGTGGGGTTATCATGAACCAGCATCCTCCGGCTGTGAGGTACCATAGGAGTGGAGCGCAGTGATGTATGGGGGAACCTTAGGTGAGGACCTAGACCTAAATAGGAGGTTGAGGTGAATTTGGGGATTGGGGTCCAACTCTTTCAAGGCAAGGTCGAGAGTGATAAAAGTTTACCTTCCCTGTCTGTGCCGATCGACAGTAGATATTGTAGCGCTACACCTCTCTGGGACAGGAACGGGACTGCATTTGACTACGGGGACCTCACAGTCAAAGGATCTGGGGAAGAAGGGTTAATGGAATTCGAAAAAGATACTTGTTATGAGACAGAAATACGGGCAAGAAGCAACTGATCTTATAATAATGAGTAGATGGGTAGTAAGATATGTGTTTCCAGCAGAGGGGTTTTTCAGTTCCAAGGCTCTAAAAGATATGTAGGAAAAAACTAAAAACTGAATGGCAGGAAAACAGTTAGCCAGACTCTAATCGAACAGCACTACCTCATACACATACACACAAAAAGCGGTGCTAGTGCGACCACACCTACATCACCTGCTGCTACACCTACAATGTTTCACAAAACCTCCGCCGACCCAAATAACCAAACTAAACATTTCCTTTGTTTCTTCTGAGCACCAACGTCTGTATCCTGATCTGCCAGTAGGCCAGTTCCCGTTCCTGACCAAGACGGACCTGGATCCCCCTACTATCTGTCAACAAGAACCAACATAAGCCATGGAAGGAGCTCCAGCTGCAATCCTCTTGTGGAACAACTGTGGACAAGATCCCAGGTGCCATCAAAGCAGGAAGCAGAAATCCCAACCTACCAGACCAGCACATCCTCAACAACAAGAACCAACTTGGAATGCATCGGAGGGAAAACAGAACATATGGCCAACATTATTAAACACGGAGCTTGCTGAGGAACTGCTGAGCAAGAAACTCAAGGAGAGAACCAAAAATAAACAGCAACAGCTGCATGATGCCTCTGACCATGCTGAAACTGACAGCTGAGAGGGGAGGTGGTGGCTTGGCAGAGGTGGACACAGAGGTGATTACAGTGGATGTTTCATCTGTGGTGGCATGGATCACTGGGCAAAGGAATGTCTGAACAGTTCGACCCGAGGACATGATCAAGTTCATCGTGGACCAGGAAACAAAAACCCTGTTCTGATGATACCCTGAGGGGTTCTGTCATGAGTGGCGGCTCACAGATGCAGACATTGCCTGCACTCTTATTTCTTTTGCTAAAGATAGAGTGAAACCAGGTGACAGTGATTTTATATCTTCAGATCATTTGACCTGTACAACTCATGTTGATGTTGATTCAGACTGGGACCTGATGGGGAGGTGGGAGAGTGCACCCACAACAGACACCATTCAGTTAGATGCTGTTAGAGAATGTTTTGGGTTGGACACACTGCTGGGGTTTCAGTGCTGTTTACAGAACAGCAAATACAATTTTTCTCTGTTGTTGGCAGGACGTGGGTTCATTCATTCTTTTTTGCACACAGGTAAATGATTGGGTTCCTGTCTGTGGTGGTACTGTTGCATACAGAGACAAAGTTAAGGCTTTTGCCACCCCTTGTGAGAACACAGTCTCCTGTGAGCTCATTACTGAAATTTATGATTCACCATACACAATGGCCAGTTTGGATGAAGACCCAGCTCTGTCAGATCTTCCAGATCACTTGTGGGCAAAGATAAAAAGGATGTTGGGTTGATAAAGAATAGTCCTCCGGTTGTTAATAATAATAGTGGTAATTCCTAAATCCGCATACAGGCCTTGTCAAACACAATACCCACTTAACAGGAATTGATGGTATTAGACCAGTATTTGAAGCAATGAAGAAGGCAGGGGTGATTTTTTTTTTTTTGCAAGCAGTTAGTGCTGCAGTATAGGCCCATGCACCCATAGTTCCAAATCCATATACCATCCTATTGCAAATTCTGCCCGATGGGGCATGATTCTCTGTGCTTGATTTGGTCAAAGCATTTTTCAGTGTGCGTGTACACCCTGACAGTCAACTTTGGTTTGCTTTTTACAACTGTGTACCACGCGATTCATTAGCTTCCTTAGAATTGTCCCCAGGGACTGCATTTTTGCAGTATGTTGAGGATTTTCTGATTGCAGCAACCAGCAAAGCACAGTGTAGAAAATACACACTGTCTCTACAAACCATTTGGCTGAGAATGGCCACAAGGTCAGTCTGTCTAAGGTTCAATTTGTTAAACAGCAAGTGACATTTTTGGGCCATATTATCTCACCATAAAGTAAATCACACTTCATAAGCACACTGGGGCCATTCGCGTTATACCCAGACCAGTCCCTAAGAAGCAGTTAGCATCTTTTCTTGGAATGCGTTCCTATTGCAGAATTTTAATTCATAACTATTTAGAGATGGATGCACCGCTGCGGGCGATGACCTCTCAGAAATTGTCAAATAACTGTCAACGCGCATGAAATGACGAGGCCTTAAGGCCTTTAACAATTTGAAACAAGCCTTATTGTCTCCTCCAACATTGGGCATCTCAGATTCCACCAAACCATTTGTGCAAACAGTCTGTGAGCAGGAGGGACACATAACTTCAGTTTTTTACAAAAACATAGAGATAAGCTTAGGCCAGTGGCCTACTTTTCTTCTGTTTGTTTGGGAAATGTAGCTGCAGCAGAAAAGACCACAGAGGCCTCCAGAGATCTAGTTGGCTATGCTGATTTAACTCTTTTGGTACCACATGCAGTCTCTCTTCTCTTACAGGACCACAGCACAGCCCACCTGTCAGCTGCGCAGAGGTAAAGTGGCAGGAGCAAGTTCAGATGGAAGTCCAGGCATTGGACGGCAACGTTTCAATTGTTGCTGATAACACCTATCGCCTATTGCCATCCTTAACTACTCGATTAATGATTTGATGGAAAACGTTAGACAAGCAGTCATACAAAATAGAATGACCCTGGACTTAACTGTAGCTAAAGAAGGTGGTGTTTGCAAACTTCTGAACACCTCATGCTGTTTTTATACTCCTGATCACCATGAGAATATTACAGATCTAACAGACCACGGGAAGTGTTATTGTCATTCCATACAGCTGGATTACAGCTGGTACAGTTGGATCTACATTTTGATGGGACCATATTGGCATCTGCTACAATGGTTGGTGACCATTGCTGTTGTTCTCTTGTATCTTTGTTTGCGTGCACCTTGCTTGTTGCAATGTCTCATGATGATAGTCCAATGGCTCATCACAAGTACAGCTCCAGATGTTACACACAGAAGAAAAATATATGTAAAAGGCATGTGATGATGGGATGCCATCTCCGGATCTGAACCCAAGACCGGACTGGGTCTGGATTCCAGACCAAATACACGACAGTGGCACAAGTGATGAAGTCAACATAGAAGAATTTTGAATCTCTTTTTATATTTAGCTTTGTTCATTGCATTTTTGTTGTTGTTGTTATTCTTCTTTTTCTTTCGGCTGCTCCCATTTAGGGGTCGCCACAGTGGATCAGCTGTCTCCATTTCTTCATTTTTGTTCTGTGATTTAATTATAATTTGATTTGATTATGATTTTGATCTAAAATAATTTAATTGATCTGATTTGATTTTGGTTATATGTAATCATGATCGAGCTGAAACAGTTTCTGTGTGTTTATTGTCAATGAAAAAATAATTAATGATGAATTAATAATCATGCTGAGTTTGTTTTGCAAATGATGTAAGAAACTCTAGTTTTTGCCATATTTTGATTCACTTACTACATTTTGCATGGTGTTGTGTTCAGGTTAATTAAATCATAAAAAGGGGGGAATGTGGAGGCAAAATTTGTTCAAACCTTCTTAAGCATATGTTCAAAATTGTATTGCAGTTTTGGAGTAAGGCAAGCAGGTCAAACAAGCAGGTCAAAATAGATATGGATGTCTGTGCTGATGCTGATTTTTTTCTCCACACAGTGGAGTTTTTGGTTCCTCTCCTCCGTAGTCATCTGGCTTTAACTTCTAGCCTTCAGTTTTTAGACCATGACTATAACCTATGTCTACCATCTATGTAAAGTGCTTTGGGGCAACTCTGTTATGAAAGGCGCTATACAAGAATAAATTGAATTGAAATTGAATAGATATGGTATATGTGTGTGAAGGACGAAAGAGACAGGTGAGAGAAGCCAGGCAGGGACTTAGACAAAGCAACTTTAAGGTTTACGAGAAATTTAAAGATGGAGAAGAGGCCTGTGGCCCAAAATGTGTATAAAAACCTCTGATTTTGTGTATTCAGGGATTCCTCTTGATGCAGCTGCTTTTTAAATGATTGAAAACATTCCATGTTTATTAATAGCAAATTAAGTTCAGTTTCTCTTCACAATCTCTGTTTTCCCACTGATCACCTCCAGATTTACAGGCTCCACAATGAAAAGCAGGGCAGGGCCTTTAAGGCCTTTAAATTTAAGGAAATTATTCATAATGTATTTTAATTCAACCCTTATACCTTTAGTACAATCTGAAGAAACAATCAATATCAACTGTTATAAAGTACATGTTTTATTCTTATGCATTTTTGCCTGATAAATTCAAGCCCAATTCCTGTTCTGGAGTACCATACAGCCATTTTCTCTCCCATTATTTTCAGAAAATTTCTAGACTCTCATAAAAGGTGTACAGGGTTTATTTCCTAGTCATAAAAATAAATGATAACATACATGAATGGCTTTATAACAAGAAAATCAGAAAAAATCATAACAAATATTGCATTGCCTGGAAAGGAATATGGGCAGCAATATGCCAGTATAACATGCTGGAACAAAGATCAAGGCCTGTTCATATTCATTTTAGTATTAACACAGTTCACTTCAGTATTGCTTTGTGTTTATTTCTGCCATTGCTTTTGTCCTATGGACTACTATTGTTTGTAAAATAGAATTTGATGTTATGACTACAAGATCCTTATGCATATAACTTCTTGAGGCAAATCCTTGACTCTAAAAAAGCCTTGATTCTGAGGTTTTCATAAATTGAAACATATTTGACTAAGCTACTTGCCAAGTGCCAACTTTTGCCATAGAAAAATATTTTATTATCGAATATGGACATCTGTATGCATTAATACATTGTACATGTGAAATATACTGCAAATATATACTTATACTGCACATATACAATTAAAATATATGCTATATAAACATAGGTACTGTGCAAAAGTTTTAGGCAATCAAAAATAGATTATTGATTTTTATTTAGCATTTATTATATATACTTTTAAGCTGTACAATACTGCACTGTAGCTTGATTGTTGTTCTAAATTTGTAAGTTGCTTTAGATACTAGTTTTTGCTATTTCAGCATATGTTTTTTGTATAATTCTTTGTATAAACAAAGTTTTCAATAATTTGCTTAAGTGCCTAACACTTTTGCACAATACTGTTTATCATGTATTAGCAGTTTTTGTGTAACAACACAGGGAAGTTTTTTTTGTGCCTTTGTGTAAGTGACAGTATATACAGGACATGTAAACATAGGTATACATGTGGCTGTATCTGCTGAAAAAAAATGAAAGCAATCTTAATCTCCAAAAGAACAAGAGATAACTGATAATTAAATTACTTGAGAACCATTGGATTAAAAAAAAATAATAATAAGATCATAGCAGCAATGCAGCTGGCTGCTTGTTGGCAAACAATAACTAATTATTATTTAATGTTTAGAACATGAAGGTACATGCTTGAAAATGAGCTAAGATGTATGTGTCATGCTTCCTGTGCAGCATTACTGATCAACTTATTAAACTTCTAAATTAATATAATTTGCTGTTGTATTTGGAAGAACGTAATTTCGTTTCAATAGGGACAGTCTCAGCAATTATTGCACTATCCTCTGAGAGAACAGAAGGACTGGGCTTGACATTAAAAGTCAACTCTGGAACTACAAAAAAAGCTTTAATTAAATGTAAAACACTGGAAAAATGCTAAGCAGGTGGAAAACTGTAATAGTAATTTTGTGTTTGCACCATTATCTTGAAACTGCACCGTTACCAGTACCAGCCTCCTCAGTTTGCAAGATTGATAGATAGATTGATAGATTGATTGATAGATTTAATAAAAAAATAAAAATAAAAAAAAAAATAAAAAAACAGCTAATGCAGAAATTTTAGCATCAGATCTGTGGGGGAAAAAAAAAAAGGTTTTTTTGGATATTTGTAGTTCTGTCTTAGTCTGGCAAACTTAAAGGACTCAAATGAATTCAAATGAAGGAAGGCATTTTATTGTCTGCAATTTTGGTCTCTGATATATAACAGCTTTAAGTGTTAACTTTAAATGAAGAGGGCAGTATGAGGAGCATTATAGAAAAAAATTCTATATTTCGGCATTACTTGTATCAATTCAGACCAATGTAATACTAATGCTTGACATGGTACTGGGGCTTTATCCATAGCTTTGACCTAATATACAACTATAAGCAAGTACATGTTACAGTGATTAAGTATTTCATCAATCTGTAGTATTTAAAGGGCCTGGAAGTGATCTAAAGAATTAAGGCCCTTTTATACGTTCACAGTTTCTCATTTGTTTATAAGGTGCCCTCCCATCCAGCGCAACTTGCAGACTAGCCAGCGTCTCAGCGGGCAAAAATACTCATAGTGGAACTGCTGAAACTCAGGTGTCCGCCTGATGTCCCTCAAAAAGGCCACATCTATTTCAGACTCTGTAAGAGCAATAAGAAGGAGGAGGAGAGCAAAGAGCAGACTGAGGGTCACCAAGAAGAGTCGTGCCAAGCTGCTAATGACTTCGCTCACCTGCTCCACCTCAATACTACCAGTGGATTGCTTAAGCTTTCCTACATGAGCAACTCTCCCTCTTTTGCTCACCAGCCTCCCTCTGCCTGAAGCCAAGGACTCTGGTTCTCTCTCCTCGTGGATGCAGGGAGGGCAATTGGTATTGCGACCCAGGGATTGGTCCAGTGAGCAGCTGCTGGATACTGGTGTGGGTAACACACTGTCAGAGGGGCAATAGGTTTCCTCAGAGAATTCTGCAGTGGCATTCCCACCCTCTGCACCATTGCTATGGGAACTCAGTAAAGAGTTACCATGAGAAACAGACCGCACAGGAGTAGAGTGGCCACTGTCGCGTAAAGACTCCAGACCTGAGAGAGTAAAAATACAAAATGCAATAATTGTTACCATGTTTTTATTTACACAGTGATATATATATATATATATATATATATATATATATATATATATATATATATGCAACTAATGTAGTTATATATTGTCAGTGTGCGATTTTGGCCAAGTGATTAGGTATTTGTCCCCCTGATCATAAGGTTCTGGGTTTGAGTCTTAGACCACTTTATATATCCAATTTACTGTGGTGCACTTACAGTTACTTTCCACCCACATTGCTGCCCTGGCACTGGAAATGGCTGCCCACTGCTCCACTTGGGTGGATGGGTCAAGAAAGAAACTTTATTGGGACAGCAGTGGTATAGTGTTTAGGGATAAGGCCCCATTATTGGTAGGTTATGAATTCAAGTTAGTATTTGGCTCCGGTACCATTGAGTAAGGCTCACTGTTCCACTTAGGTGGGATGCATAAGATGGAGAAAATAATTTCATTGTGCATCACTCTGTGCTGTGCTGTGTTATCTTCACAATGACAAACTTTTCCCTTTTAGGGCTATATTCTTCATCTGCCTATAAAAGGCTGTCTAACTGCAACAGTTTGTGAAAGCCAACAGTTTGTGATTTGTTCACAAATCAGGGTCCATAAATGCATGGGAAGCTTGGTGCATGTTGTGCACTCCAGTGGCCTTGGCACAACAGTAATCACAACCCATACAAACTACTTTGGTATAAGCAGAAAGAAAAGTTGCAAGCTAGCACTGTGCGATGTCCATCAAATCACCAAATAAAATTTTGAATTTTGAACACATCCTGTATAAAGTGTTACTAGAAGAGTTTTGGATGGATTGTGGGGAAAAACTAAATGAGAGGTCATGTTTTGAGAATAATGTCCAACAAGCATATGAAGCAATATTAAGATTTAACGACATAAAGGAGGAACAATGACCAACAGCTCTGCCCTGACTCACTGAGGTTTAAATACCTTTAGGTTAATGAGGAAAACCTGATGACATTACAAGGTGCCAGTGTGTCCCCAGTCAGGGCAGAGCACTGTGAAACATGACAAAAAAAGTGTTACTCCTGGTGCGCACATCAATGCCTTGCTAAGAGTTGGCCCTTTGGGGAGACCAAATCAGACCAAAACAAAAACCTTGAGAAGACAAATCTGGAACTAACTGAAATGGGCTGGACCAGGCAGGGCTATGGAGCAGCCAAAAAACTAAACAGCCCCCTGCTTTGGGGGAACATGACTGGACCCAACCCATAAACATAGGTGGTGTATGGCCCAGCAGCAACCACGATGACAAGAAGGAACCAGAACCGGGAGAAGATGTAGAAACCTTGGAAGATGAAAATGAAATCTCAGCGACAGCCTCAAAACAAGCAGGACACATCCGAAGGAAATTTCCAGTAAATGCATGGAAGGGACCTGGAGTGCATGGAGGTGCAACCTGGCAAACGCCTCAAGCTATGGGTCAAGAACAATTACAGCAAAATCCAAATTTAGGACAACCATGGACTGGATGGAATCAGAACCCTGCCTGGCCTGGACCAAATGAAAACTCCAGGCCAGTGAATTACTGGGGTGGACAAAGTGGATGCTAGGGAGGCCCAGAGGGTCCTACAGGGGAGGGTCAGCTTTTATTGCCAAGTTCAGGAAAATGGCAAAGACACATCCATGATGGTAGACACTGAAGCTTGTTGCACATATTATGCCATTAAGAGAGAAGGATTCTCAGGACAAGTGCACCTAACAACAATAACTGCTCCAGCTCAATTAATGGTACAGAGGAAAATAATTAAGTTACCTATTTTAATCTCAGAGCAAACTCCACTAAATTTATTAGGAAGAAATGCTATGTGCCAGTTGGGATTCCAGATTTGGCGTAGACCTGATGGGGTATATGTGGATGAGTATGACATTAGGAAAGGAAGCAAATGTGTACTGCTTAGGAGAGATAGAAAAGCCAGTTCAGAAAAAATGAGTCTATGGGGAAATATAGGTTCCAAAAGCAATAGACTCCAGATTAGATTATCATTTACAATATGATTTATGATAAAAGTTAGGATGAGAAGCTGGAGGAAGAATGGCTTAGAAGGACTGCAGGAACTAAAGTTAACCTAATAGCTAGAATGGTGGTGATAGGGACAGAAGGAGCAGCACTTCAAGTGAAGGATAATGAGTTCATCAATGAGTGTTATGATGTTGAAGGAGCAAGACCTCACGTGAAATTACTGATAAATGAAGAATCAAAGGATTTAGGACTCATGGTTAAAAGAGCAGATAACAGGAAATGAAAGAAAACACCAAATCCATTGATACTGTGAGCTGAAGATAAGTCAATGATGAGTGTTACTGTGAATTAAAAATGACAGCAGCACCAAATGAAGTCGCAATCCCAAGAGCTTGAGGTGACGAAGTATGGAAGCAAATGTGTGCACAGCGAAAGGAAGAGGATTCCCTGAAGAAACAAATGATTAAGCAAGTTCCTGAAGAGCTGTGGTCGTGACATGAGACAGATGTGGGACTGGTAATATCAGCTTCACCAGTGCAAATCAGTTTGAAACCTATTGTTCATAGAGAGAACAATAATGGGGCTAGTAGAACCAGAAATTACTTATAGAAACAAGAAGCCCATGTAACACTCCTGTACTCCCAGTACAAAAAGCAGACCAAACTAAACCGCGACTTGTACAAGATCTAAAGGCAGTAAATGCAACATTTAACTATTGGCAAGCAGAAGTGTCAATCTGCATACAGTACTGTGCAAAAGTTTTAGGCAGATGTGGAAAAAATGCTGTAAACAAAGAATGCTTTCAGAAATATAAATAATGATTGTTTATTTTACAAAATGCAAAGTGAGCAAACAAAAGAAAAATCTAAATCAAATTAATATTTGGTGTTACTACCTTTTGCCTTCAAACCAGCATCAATTCTTATGGCCCCCACAGATCCTTGATCTCAACATCGAGTGTGTCTGGGATTACATGAAGAGACAGAAGGATGTGAGGAAGCCTACATCCACAGAAGATCTGTGGTTAGTTCTCCAAGATGTTTGGAACAACCTACCAGCAGAGTTCCTTCAAAAACTGTGTCCAAGTGTACCTAGAAGAATTGATGCTGTTTTGAAGGCAAAGGGTGGTCACACCAAATACTGATTTGATTTAGATTTCTCTTTTGTTCATTCACTGCATTTTGTTGATTGATGAAAATAAATGATTAACATTTCCATTTTTGATAGCATTCTTTGTTTACAGCATTTTTTCCACACCTGCCTAAAACTTTTGCACAGTACTGTACATTGCTTATGAACATTCAAAAAGATGCTAAGTACTTTACAGTAATAAATTTGTGTTCTGCATTTTTAAACCCATCATATAAGACCTGGTTAAATATATACACCAATTCTGGAAGCAGATTTGACTTATTCTGTTGATGGATCCAGGTTAGACTTATTTTGTTGATGATGTAATGTTTGTGCTGAAAATAACATGAGGAAGCAGATCACTACTCCAGTGGAACACATACCAGTACCTGCAGGACTGTTTCAACATCTGGTAATTGAATATGTGGATATTATGAAAAGGGTAAGAAGGTAAAGATACATGCGTGTGGTTTTTGACAGATTTAGTAGATGGGTGGGAGTGACCCCATCCAAAGATCAATGTGCTGGAACAAGTTTTTGACAAGAGAAGTCATTCCAAGGTTTGGAATTCCATCACAAAAGTTCAGACAACAGATCGGCTTTTAACAACAGACTATTAAAAAGGTAATACAACTATTGAGAATCAGAAAATGATTGGGATGTGTTTATCACCCCCACTCTCACAGGATGGTGGAGAGAGTTAAATGGATTCTTAAAGCAAAGATAAACAAAATGTGTGTCAAAACTGTACTTAACTGGATGGATGCACTACCCTTGGCATTGATGCATTACCAAATGCAGGAAAATAGAACTACACATCTGACTCCATATCAGATGCTTACTGGTAGACGCATGCCTGTACCTTACCTGATTGGAATTGGAAGTAGAACTGAGAGCATATTTGAGACAACTAACTCCTATGCATAGAGATATATATCAACAACAGGATCAGAGGTGTGTTCCAGAACCAGAGGAGCTGCCAGTGAACCCATTGAGACCAGGGGACCAAGTATAAATAAGAGTTTTAAGGAGGAAGTGGAATAAGCCAACACAAACTCACCCACAGCGATACAAGTGGAAAATAGTACAACTTGGTATCACCTTTACCACTGTACTTGAGTTCCCAAAAACCTGTTGCCTAGAACTTAGCCAGATGATGCTAGTGACAATGATGAGCCATTAACAGGAGGAGAAGAACACAGTGGAAACAATCAGGAGAGCCCTGGGTCAGGACAGGAGGGTGGTACCCTCAGATCAACAGGCCACGGCAAAGCACACTGGAGAATGAGAGGAACAGGAGGAGCCAGATGAGACTGAGGACTCAGAGAAGACAGAGGAGAGGAGAGCACAAGGTCAAAGAGACCTTTCAGAGATGTTAATCTCAGCCCATCACAAAGCCAGCAGGGCCCACCAGTTCCATTCTCTCACCACCAACTGACAACAGTGGTCAATCAGCAGACTCCACCCAGCACATCCATGATGGGGCAGAACCAGACACTACTAATCATCAATGTTTAGCCCTGGATGATGTTTTTTGGTTTGAAAGGACTTTGATTAGATTTTTTCTCATATATCCTGACTAGTATACGAGTATCAGCTTTTTTTTTTTTATGTTTATTTATCAACTGTGCAATCTCTAACTCAACATTATTGAAGTATTTTACTCAACTTCTCTTACTAAAGTGGGCAGCGGTGGCCTAGTGGTTAGGGAGTTGGCCCCGCATCAGAAGATTGTGGGTTCGATTCCCTCACAAGTAGGTTGCCCTGAGGTACCCCTGAGCAAGGTACCGTCCCCTTCACTGCTCCCCGGGCACTTTCAGTAGCTGCATGGGTTAAAAGCAGAGGTCCAATTTCGTTGTGGTTCACGCTTGCTGTGCTGTGACCTTGCAATGACAAGGGTTTTCACTTTAAAGTGTAATCTTTTATGTATCCCTGTAATTTTGTTAAAAACATGTTTCTTTGATACAAGCACAGATGTATTATTCTGAGTTGGCACATAGTATAAATAATATGTTCCCATGTATGAGTTATCATTTAATTGGCTATTTTGTAATTGTTGGAGCTGAATCAGGCTAAATTGGGGACTGCTGCACCTGAGTGCTGGAAGCGCTATCACAACATTTGGGTAGAGTGGGAATTTTTCCCTGTTCTTGACTAAAAGTCAAGAAGCGGCACAGTATTGTTTATTATTATCATGTATCACAGCATTATCGTTCTTTTGTTCAGTATCTAACCTTACAGTAGTTAATCGCATTTATTGATGTATCTGACTTAAAAGTCAGAGAGGGGGGGGGATGTATAAGGTAAAAATACCTTTTTTTTTTTTTCCTTGTCATACAATGTTTTACACTATTGAGTTCAGAGTTTGTTGGCCTAAACTAACTCTTCTTGCTCTAGGGGCTGGTGTTGATGAAGACATGATGATCTCCCAGCTATGCTAGATCAAGGGTGGTGCCCAGAGGCATTGTGCCTGGTGCTTGACCCAAACACCCATGCTGAATTTTGACAGGTGATTGCTCTCCCAGGTGCATGAATATCTGCGAGTGGGTCATGAAAAGGCAAAAGAATGCTGGAATTAGCCACACAAATCAAATTTAAAGTAAGAACACATACACATTGCATAGAACTCACAACTTAATCTCAACCAATTCTGAAACACATTTACTTTTATAGGTATATAAATCATTTAACCAAATTAGACATTAGCAGCAGCTTTAACCCAGCCACTAGGGGTGCACAAGCCAGTGTATTTCTTTGTGCCTGTCCCAAGCTTGGATAAATGGGGTGGGTTACATCAGGAAGAGCATCCAGTGTAAAAAAGCCAAATCAAAATGCAGACAACCAGATTTCCATACAAGATTGGTTGAAGCCCAGGTTAACAACAACCGCCACCAGTGCTGTTAGCCTAAAGGGTGCCGGTGGAAACTGGGCTACTGGGCCAAAGGAGAAGAAGAAGAGGAGGAGGAAGGCATGTCAGGAAGGATGAGGAGAGAAGGAAATGGAGGTGAGTGGAAGTGAGGATAGGAACTTTGAATGTTGCCAGCATGACTGGCAAAGGTAGAGAATTAGCTGATATGATGAAAAGAAGGAAGGTTGATATTTTGTGTGCAAGAGTCTAGATGGAAGGGTAGTAAGGCCAGGTGTATTGGAGGAGGGTTTCAATTATTTTACCAGGGTGTGGATGGAAGGAGGATTTCATTGTGAACCTTCATGTGAACCTAGAACCTTCATGTTCATGTGAACCTATAACGATTGGCTAGGCAGAGAAATAGAGCTGGGAAAGATGGGCAGTAGGTCAGGGTGATTGTGGATAGAAATGGAAACATACAAATGAAAAAATATGTTGAGCAGATGCAAGAGGTACTTTGAGAGGTTGATTGAAAAGTATGAGAGAGAGATAAGATTGGATGATGTGAGGATAGTAAACCAGGAAGTGCAACATAAGCAAGAAGCGATATAGAAGATGGAGAATGGAAAGGCTGTTGGTCCGGATGACATACCGGTGGAAGCATGGAAGTTTTTAGGAAAGATGACAGAGTATCTAACTAGATTATTCGACACAATATTGGAAAATGAAAGGATGTCTGAGGAGTGGAGATGAAGTGTACTGGTAGTAATTTTCAATAATAAGGTTGATGCACAGAGCTGTAGTAATTATATAGGGATAAAGTTGATCAGCCACAGCATGACGTTTTGGGAAAGAATAGTGGAAGCTAGGTTAAGAAAAGAAGTGATTAGTGAACAACAATAGGGTTTCCTGCTGAGAAGAAGCACTGCAGATGCAATGTTTGGCAACTGAGGGTGTTGAAGGAGAACAGAGAATGCATGAGATGCATTGTGCCTTTGGGGACTTGGGAGCAAGCAATTACAAGGTGCCTAGTGACGAGTTGTGGTTTTGTATGAGGAAGTCAGGTGTCTCACAGAATATGTGAGAGTAGTTCAGATATGTATGATGGCAGTGTGACAGTGATGAGATCTTCAGTAGGAGTGACGGATGCAATTAAATTAGAGGTTGGATTACATCAAGGATCAGCCCATTCTTGTTTGCAATAGTAATGGACAGGTTGACGGATGAGGTTAGACAGGAGTCTCCATGGACAGTGATGTTTGCTGATGATATTGTGATCTATAGCGAGAGTAGGAGAACCTGGAGAGATGGAGATATGCTCGAGAGAGGAGAGGAATGAAAGTGAGTAGGACAAAGACAATATGTGAGTGTGAACGAAAGGGAGGAAAGTAGAGTGGTTAGGGTTCAAGGTATAGAGGTGACAAAAGGTGGAAATTTAAATACTTGGGATCGACACAGAGTAACAGAGTGTGGAAGAGAGGTGAAGAAGAAAGTGCAGGCAGATTGAAATAGGTGGAGGAAAGTGGCTAGAGTGATTTGTAACAGACACCCATCTGCAAGAGTAAAAGGTAAGGTTTACAGGACAGTCGTGAGACCAGCTATGTTGTACGGGTTGGCGATGGTAGCACTGACAAAAAGACATGAGGCATTGCTGGAGGTGTCAATGTTAAAGATGCTAAGATTTTTATTGGGTGTGACGAGGATGGACAGGATTAGAAATTAGTATATTAGAGGGTCAGCTCAGGTTAGACGCGTGCTGCCAGGAAAGAGGAAAAGAAAAAGATCAAAGAGGAGATGCAGAAGACAGGAAGAAATGGAAACGGAAGATCCGCTGTGGCAATCCCTAAATGGGAGCAGCTGAAAGAAGATGATTTTAGAAGACAAAATGATAAATTCTAAAAATAAACATTATAGCGTTGTTTTACATTCTGATTTACTCATTTCTTCAACACTGCTGTTCTTGAATTCTTAGAAATGCATTCTTTACATACATTTTTTTTTTTTTTTTTTAAACAAACATCACTCAAATTTTTTGTTACAAATAAAGTGCTGTGAAAAGGTTCCCCCCCCCCATTCCAATTCCCCCTGGTTTAATTTACATATTGTAACACCGCTTCTAATCTCTAAAAGTGTAGTATCATACAAAATGCTACTTCTGGAAACAAAACACAGTTATTCAATATTCTTGTGATTTCCCAAAGAATGAAAAAAATCCCCAAAATCTACAGCTCCCTTGTAGAAAGGCACTACAACTTACTAAACTAGCTCACTAAACAAAGTTCTTGGTTTTGCTACCTTTAGCAGCAGCAACTGAAATTATATACATCTGATAACAGATCGTATCGGCCCTTCTGAAGGTAGTTCATGACCTTTCATGTGTGGATACTGGAGCTCTTAATATTCTTCTCCTCCTTGAGCTTCACTGTGCTTTTCATACTGTTTTGATACTGCCATGAACTCCTTCTCTCCAGACTTTCTGTTTTTGGTGTCTTTGGTTCTGCTCTTGGTTACTTTCATATTTTTCAGACAGACAACAGTTCATGTCTATTTCCAAGCATAAATGTGTTCCACAGGGATCAGTTCTAGGACCACTCCTTCACCCTCTATATGCTACCTTTAGGACAAATCATCCGCAATCATGGTCTCAATTTTCACTGCTATGCCAACGATTCCAAAATTTACGTCACCTGCATGCCCCCATTCCTCTACCTTCTCTCTTTACTTTTAAGACCATACGTTTTTAAGACCATACATTTTGGATGAATGCCAACTTCTTGAAGCTTAATACAGATAAAATGAATCTCATAGTAATTGGATCAAAATCAATAGCCTCATCATATAGAAACTTTAACCTGCTTATCGACGGCATGGTTATTAAACTCATGGTTATTATCACCCACTGTATGCAACCTTGGCATTATTTTTGATTCTGCTCTGAACTTTGAAGACCATATTAACTCTGTGTCTATGGGACAGCGTTTTTTTCACATCCACAACATTGCACGTCTCCGCCCTGCCCGCATGCAGAAATGCTTATCCATGCATTTATTTCTTCAAGGCTCAATGATTGCAATGCTTTATTCATTGGTCTCCCAGCTAAATGTGTAATTTATCTCCAGTATATCCAAAATTCAGCTGCTAGAGTTCTCACCTATACTAAAAGATCAGCACACATCACTCCTACCCTCCATAATCTTTACTGGCTCCCTGTTCAGTATCGAATTCAATTTAAATACTACTGTTTACATTTAAAGCCCTTCATGGCCTCGCTCCTCACTATCTCTCAGAATTACTACAGCCATATTCTTCCACCCACAACCTCAGATCTTCCTCTTCCAATCTGTTGTCTGTCTCTAAATTCAGACTGTCCACTATGGGCTCCAGAGCATTTAGGGTTACTGCTCCCAAGCTGTGGAACTCTCTTCCATGAGGTCTTGTGAAATTAAAACTCTTCCGTCTTTTAAAGTCCAATTAAAAACGTATCTGTTCTTTCTCTGCTATTCCTCCCCTTTGGTTACCAGAATTAAAAAAAAAGATTTTCCCCTCCTCTCCCCTATCCACTCTCTAATTGTGAAGCATGCTTGGGTTTATGAAAAGCACTATATAAACACAACTTGTTGTTGTCTCTGTTCTCTGCAAAAGTGGCAACGTAATGTTGTTCAGGTCAGGACTTTAATCAGGCCACTCCTAAATACTATTTCATCCACTTAGAAGTGGACTACCTCTTATGCGTTTAACTGCTTTTCAGCTACATACCTCAACTGTGCTTAAGCTTCAAATCACACACTGGACTTTTCCCATTTAGTATCCTATCCTACCCTATTTGGTAGAGCAGTGAAATCATCCTTCCCTCTATAATGACAAGTTGCTTGGACTTTGAAGAAGAATCCCTAAAATGTCACACTACCATCATCATGTTTAACCTCTGGCATAATGTTCTTGCTATGAAAGTTGTATCAGCTTTGAATCAAATATAACAAGACCAATTTCTCATCATTCCAAACAACATTATCCTAAAATGCTTTTGCTTTTTTTTTTCTTTGCAATGTTTTTTTTTTTTTTTTGCCTTGCAGCTTTCCCATATGTACCATTTTTCTCCTATGTATTTTTAAAAGGGAATCAGGACAATGACATTAACTGAGCTGAGAGAGACCTGCAGCTTCTTAGATGTTCTTTTTGGGTTCTTCATGGTTTCTCATAGGGGTTTTCTATTTACTCTTGTTAAGGTTGCTAGTCTGTCCCCTCCATGGCAGATTTGCCAGTGATGGAATTTTTTTCCATTTAGAGATGAATCACGCTCATGGCGATTCACTGAATTCCAAGGACTTGAAAGACTGTAACCCTTTCCTTACTTATGTATTTTATTAACTTTCTTTTTTAGGATTTAAATTAGGTTCACTGATTGATTGAAGTAATTTTTAACATGGCTTCAGTACGTCTTATTTCAAAACTGGGTTGTGTTTACTTAAAGGGTTGTCTTGTTTTATACTAGATTTTCTTGGAGATCAGAAACAATTTGTTGTTTTACAAACAATTATAGTGGACAGCAGAAGGGGGCAAATACAATTTTCACAACACTGTATATTGAAATAAAAATGTAAATTAATTTTAAGTAAATAATGTAATTTTCATATTATTACATTCATATGTTATTGCTAAAAAAAAAAAATGTGTCAAATTCCACATATACACTACTCCCATCACAAATTGCAATAACACACACACACACACACACACACACACACAATGGAAGGCTGCTGAATCCATAGTAAGGAGAGTGCTGGGTTTTGGCTTTTGTTACCTGCAGCTCCAGAGGCTCAATTGTGCTGGTGGGTGCTGAGATTGGAAGAGAATCCAGAGGAACTGAGAGAGTCTGGCAGCAAGGGGAGGATAGTTGCAGCACCCAGGGCTTTGCCAAGAAGCCTGGGGCCCAATGTCAGCACCCACACCTTCACATCCCAGTAACTATGATTAAATCATTCGAAGGGGAACATCAACTTTTGTCTTAATCCAGATCAGACACTTCACCATTGTTTAAAAAAAAAAAAAAAAAAAAAAAAGGTGTGTGTGTGTGAAAGAAGAGGTGTTGGCAATAATTGTTAATGTAATGTTAGTATCAATATGCCACTCTGTCTGCTTGTAAAAAAGGAGAGAGAGAGAAAGAAGTCAGGTAAAAGATATGGATATGTAAGTCACATCAAAGGAATAACCCTACTCCTCAGATGTTCCACTCATACCCTGCTTGTTTTCATACTCATTATAATGACATACATGGAGTGTCCTTGAAAGACTTTTTAAAGAGTATGTAAGAATAGCACCACAGTGGGGAACAGAGTTTCCATTGTTATGGCATAATCCTTTTCACAAATCAACATACTAAATGTAAAGGTTTTAAATGTATTGCATCTAATCTTTCTTAAAAATCTTTTCATTGCAATAATTTTGATTGTTCATTCCATGTTTGAAGATACAGCCTAATTATCTATTGCTCCTGCCATGCCAGATGCTCATTTTTTTTCTTCGTTTTCCTTACTAAAAATATTCACCTGATACAAAAACAATATTTCACTAGCCTTCCTAGGGACAACATCCTGCAATCAACCCTCACACATATTCCCACTAACAAAAGTACTGTCTTTAGTATAAAGACAGTACATTTGACAAGAGAATGACAAGACCATGTGAACATTGAGTCATATATGACACAAAGGCAAAGGTTTCATATTACAGAGGGAGAGATTGACAGATGAAGGGAGTAAAAATGTAGCATTTCTATTTTGTTATTACAGCATCCAAAACCAAAACAATTATTCAAAATAATGAATGCATAAAAGCACAGAACAAGCCATTTAAATTTTTTGCATATAAGTACATTTACGGCATTTAGCAGACACTCTTATCTAGCACGACTTCCAGTTACTGATTGCAGAGCAACTCGGGGTTGAGGATTTTGCTCAACAGCGCTGGAGGTGGGATTCAAACCTGCGACCTCTTGGTCCATTGGTGAGTATCTACCTCAAGACCATTATTGCCCCAAGATTTTTATGTCTTAAAATGAAGGCTTTACTTAAGCTTTGTGTCACATATAGATGAACGCACTTCAGAGTAAAAGTGTGATACTGAATCAAGTCACAACAAGGCGCGACGAAAAAAAAAAAAAGAAAGGTTTCAAGATGGGCTTGTGACAATTTCTCATGTACATAATCAGGCATGGGTTTTAGTTTTGTTTTATGCAATTAATTGTAATGTTTAGAGAAAAATCCTATAAAATGTGAATTTTTGTGGGTGCTTACCCTCCATAATAGAGATATGGACCGCTCTTCTGCGTGTTTGGGGAACACTACTCTGTCGTGGACCATGTGTGATGGAAGGACAACTCCTACTTGGAACCATCCCAGCCCTGGCCACACGCATGCATTATTAAAAGTCAATAAACAAAACAAACCATTTAGTTATGTAGTCAGAGAATAAACTATTGACATTTATCAAATTGATAAATGCAGGAAAAATAAAAAGTCAAAAACCTACCTGTGGATTTCAGGTGGTTTTCTTCTGATTTTGGCACTTTGCTCCATCACCTCCTTAGCTACTTTGCCACTTTGAGATCACAACACCAAACAATCTCACCAGTTAAGCAGGAATTCTCTCATTTACATAACATCTCAAAACAGATAACTGACATCATAGAAAAGAGAAACCTCATGCGTCAGTATTTAGACCAAAAAGTATAGTGTTTACCTGTATCTAAATCGACTCCCTTTAAAGAACAGATTACTACTGGACACGGTCCGTACTTGACTTGATTTTTCAAACCTGAACGGACAAAAAACAACGTTTTTCTTACAAAATATCAGGCTAGATACCACACCTTGTATTTTATCTATGTACATTGACCTTGTAGTTTCTTAAAGATTCCAATATTTCAGCACTTCAGTTTACTAAGCTAAATACCAAGCAGATGAGAAGTCCTTCTTATGTCTTTCATAGTCATTTCAAGTTACTTTCTGAAAGAGAGTGGGGTCTTACTTCACAGCAACAGCAAATTAATGAAGAGTAAGTTAGCTAATGTACAATGTGATTCTTCTTCTTCTTTCGGCTGCTCCCGTTTAGGGGTCGCCACAGCAGATCAACTGTCTCCATTGCTTCCAGTCCTCTGCATCTTCCTGCTTCAAACCAACCACCTGCATGTCCTCTCTCACCACGTCCAAATTACTCCAGCCACTCTTCTCCACCCATTCCAACCTGCCTGTACTCTTCTTCACCTCTGTTCCACACTCGCCATTACACTGAACTGTTGATCCCAAGTATTTAAACACCTCCACCTTTGTCACCTCCCTGCATCCTAACCACTCCACTTTCCTCACTTTCATTCACACTCATGTATTCTGTCTTTGATCTACTCACTTTCATTCATCTCCTCTCTAGAGCATATTTCCATCTCTCCAGGTACTCCTCAAGCTGCTTCCTACTCTCACTGCAGATCACAATATCATCAGCAAACATCATTGTCCATGGAGACTCCTGTCTAACCTCATCCATCAACCTGTCCATTACTATTGCAAACAAGAATGGGCTCAACGCTGATCCTTGAAGTAATCCAACCTCTACCTTAAATGCATCCATCATTCCCACTGCAGATCTCACCACTGTTACACTGCCATCATACATATCCTGAATTACTCTCACATACTTCTCTATAGCACCTGACTTCCTCATACAAAACCACAACTCCTCTCTAGGCACCCTGCCACATGCATTCTCCAAGTCCACAAAGGCACAATGTAACTATTTCTGACCTTTTCTATACTTCTCCATCAACACCCTCAGAGCAAACATTGCATTTGTGGTGCTTTTTCTCGGCATGAAACCATAGTGCTGTTCACTAATCCTCACCTCTTTTCTTAACCTCACTTCCACTACTCGTTCCCATAACTTCATGGTGTGGCTGATCAACTTTATCCCTCTGTAGTTACTACAGCTCTGTGCATCACCCTTATTCTTGAAAATCAGTACCAGTAAACTTTGTCTCCATTCCTCAGGCATCCTCTCACTTCCCAAGATTGTGTTTAACAATCTGGTCAGAAACTCAACTGCCATCTCCCCTAAACATCTCCATGCTTCCACTGGTATGTCATCTGGACCAACAGCCTTTCCATTCTCCATCCTCCTCATCACTGCCCTTACTTCCATCTTGTTTATTTGCTGCACTTCCTGGTTCACTATACTCACATCATCTTCTCTCTCAATTTCTTAATCATCAACTGCTCAAAGTACTCCTTCCATCTGCTTAACACGCTCTGTTCACCTGTGTGTAAATTTCCATTTCTATCCATAATCGCCCAGCTGCACATCTTTCCCAGCTCTATCTCTCTGTCTAGCCAATCAGTATATGTGAAAGTGAAAAGTAAAGGGACTATTCTTGTCATTGTGAGGTCACAGCACACAGCGAACCACAATGAAATTGGACCTCTGTATTTAACTCATGCAAACACCGTGCAGCAGTTGGCAGCTATGAAAGCGCCCAGGGAGCAGTGACGAGGATGGTACCTTGCTCGAGGGTACCTCAGGGCAACCCACAATCTTCTGAGCCTGTGGCCAACTCCCTAACCACTAAGCCACCGCTGTCCGTATGGAGCCTTCTCGCCCTCTTTACTGTCCAACCTCTCATACAATTCACCAAACACCTTATCTTTGGCCTTTGCCACTGCTTTCTTTGCCCTGCGGTCTACTTTCTTCATCTCTGACTGTCCCAATTCTTTTTTGCCTCCTTCTTCTTCTGTATACACTCCTTGACTTCTCGGTTCCACCACCAGGTTTCCTTATCCTCCTTCTTTCCAGAGGTCACATCAAGTACTTTTCTAGCTGTCTGCCTTATCACTTTTGCAGTAGTTTCCCAGCAATCTGATAGCTCTGCAACAGCTCCCAGTGCCCACCTTGCAGTCCTCCTTCTTCAGCTTCCACCACTTGATCCTTGACTCTGTCCTCACTTTCCTCCTCTTCTTGAACTCCAAGGTCATCCTACAGACCACCATCCTATGCTGTTTAGCTACACTTTCCCCTGTCACTACTTTGTAGTCTCCAATCTCCTTCAGACTGACCCTCCTGCAAAGGATAAAATCCACCTGTGAGCATCTTCCACCACTCCTATACATCACCCTGTGCTCCTCCCTTTTCTTAAAATAAGTATTAACTACAGCCATTTCCATCCTTTTTGCAAAATCTACAACCATCTGACCTTCAGCATTCCTCTCCTTGATACCACACCTACCCATCACCTCCTCATCACCTCTGTTCCCCTTCACCAACATGTCCATTAAAATCTGCACCAATCACCACTCTTTACTCTCTCTAGGGTACTCTCTATCACTTCATCTAACTCATTCCAGGATCCTTATTTCTCTTCCTTCTCACAACCAACTTGTGGGGCATAAGCACTAACAACAATCATCACAACTTTCAACTTCAATCTCATCACCCTCCCTGACACCCTCTTCACCTCCAAAACACTCTTCACATACTCTTTTCAGGATAACACCTACCCCATTCCTCCTTCCATCCACACCATGGTAAAACAATTCAAACCCTCCTCCAATACACCTGGCCTCACTACCCTTGCATCTAGTCTCTTGCACACACAAAATGTCAACCTTCCTTCTATCCATCATATCAGCTAATTCTCTACCTTTGCCAGTTATGCTGCCAACATTCAAAGTCCCTACCCTCACTTACACTCTCCTGTACTTCTTTCTCTCCTCATCCCTCTGGACATGCTTTCCTCCTTTTCTTCTCCTTTGGCCAACAGTAGTCAAATTTCCACCAGCACCCTGTAGGCTAACAGCACTGGTGGCAGTCATTGTTAACCCAGGCCTCGACTGATCTGGTATGGCATTCTGTGCGAAGAAATACACTGGCTTATGCATCCCGAGTGGCTGGGTTAGCTAATGTACATTGTGATAAAAACACGAATTAAGTCTTTTTTTTTCTTTTTTTTCCTCTCAATCAGTATGACAATTAGGTAAGATTTGAAGTCAGAGAAGCAAGATTGCATTGGTTTGGACATGTGTAGAAGAGATATGAGGAGTACATAGAGAGTGGGATTTTAAAAAGAATAGGAAGGCCAAAGAGGATGCAGTCAGTTTGTGTGCAAGAGCAAGATGCAGAGGATAGTAGGAAATGGAAATAGATGATCTGCTGTGGCAACCCCTAATGGGAGCAGCCAAAGGAAAAAACAAAACAAAAAAACAAAAAGGGATTCTCATGATAACAGTGATGTGCAAATCCTCATGAGCAAAGAGAACAGAATAGATCAAAGAAATCACTGTTTACAAGTACCTGTAGCCAGTGTTGTTAGCTGTAGCCCCAAAAACACTACCTGCTACCTAAGGCCTGGTTTATTTTTTAGCAGTTGTTTTTAGGTTTGATATTAGCATGAAAGAACTTTGAAGTGTGCACTGATTGTAGTGCATGCTTATCTCACTTCTCCAAATACAGATATTCCTGACCATAATAGAAAAGGGTTACTGTGAGACCACTGTGGTGCCTTCTAAAATATTAATGCTTCTACCAACAGGATTTCAAATGTTGGTCAGACATCAGGAGTACAAGCCCAGACGTGATGAAACCTGTGAAGCCAGGCCAAACCACTAGATATATTCCCGGATCAAGGCTAAACAAACTGTGTATTAAACAATCATAGAGGCAAATAAATCCAAATAAATATAGTTATTTGTCAAGGACTCAGGCAAAAAGGCAAGAGCTCTGCCTGAGCCTGATTTTAATATAATCAGGCCTGTGCAAAAGTCTTGCCTCATTTCTGTCCTCTGGGAGGTCCTGGAGGCTGGAACACATTTATCTAGGCACCTTATATCTTTGGACACTTTGTAGCCTGCCAAAAAAAAAACATTGTACTTAAATCGATTTACTCAATAGGCAAAGCAGCTGAAAGGCAAAGAAATTTTACTTTTGCACCTACAATGTGATTCCCTTGCAAAAACCTGAAGAACTCAAGACTTGGTGCCTCAAGACTTTTGCACAGTACTAAAAATTAGTGTGTGGTACTGATTTAAGTTTATCAATCAAAGCACTATAGCTGATTGAACTTAGTGCTGACAAATAAAACATAATTTATGTCAAACTATTTTTTTAACAATTTTTTTTTTTTTTTTTTTTTACATTAAATTTGTTTTGTTGTTCTTTTCACTCACTGGTAGAAGGCCTGGTTCTCAACTCCACACTTCCATAGGTGCTTACAGGCTTCAGGTGTTGGAGCAAAATAGGTCAGAATAATCTTCTTATCCTAAGTAAAGGTAAGAGGTGAGACAAATTGCCTTAACTGTTGATATTGTAAGGCAAATGTTATGGACGTTGTATAAACTAAACATTACACTGTAGACATATCTATCTTATCTATATATCTATGATGTAGTGTACATTCTTATACCTACTTACTTCCTGTTGATTTGCATAAATATAGAAGGTCTTCCCCTCAAACTTAATTTTTGTGACTTCATTCCTGTCCACAAAAAAGGAAGACTGAAATATATTCCTTCACAAAACATTCATTCTGCATAAAGTATCTAAATATATTATCAATTCCTTCCCACTGACCATTTCAGGAAATGAATTCTCTGGTTACCCTGTAAAACCACAAAGCCAAATGGAGTGAAGGCTAAGAATGCTGTATTTCCTGAAACATCCTGTCACAAGAAAAAAATGTAGAGTTAATATCAAGGTTGGCATAAGCTAAACTCATCAATTGAAAAGCTTACATTCATTTCAGAACCAATTCCAAAGCTAATTTGTTGTAGAATTATATACTGACCTTACAAGGATGTGGATCAACACCATATGTTTCCAAAGTGTTGGCCTTCCTTAAGAAATTCAACTCTGAGGTCTCAGGATTCTGGCCTCTAAGAGAAGCAAAGAGTAATGGATAAATCACACACACACACACACTACAGGAATGCAGGAACATACAGCTATTGCAATTATTGCACACAAAGAAATGCATAGATTTGATCAATGAAGATCAACGAAATCATAATAGTAGAAATGTTCTAACATTAGCTCGGTTTTGTGGATCTCAGCAATACGGCGCTCCAGGCGTTCAGAGTGCTTGGGGAAAAACTGGAACTTGGAGCTATAGCCTTCTGAATGTTTCCCTGGATCATAGTCTCCAATCTCAGCTAGTGAATGAAGGCAAGAATATGCAACAGTCTCAAAAAAATGCATAGTATTAAAAATGACATAACAGAACACTTTTTACAAATTTTTTGAATCAGTTCAATTGTTTACATTAAATATTAAAAATTTTCTTAACATTAAAAGTGAAGACCAAAAATATCCCTCTAATTCACTTTTTGGTTTTGGTCCTAGCAAACATCATAGCTCATCTACAGCTGTCTTTACCTTGCAGTATATATGCAGCTAGCACAGCTGCATCTGAGCTCCTGCACAGAAGTCGGCCATGATACAAATCTCTTTTAATCTGCAAAAAGACCAGATATCTGAAACAACATCAATAAAAAAAGCATTTGTGGTTAGGTCTGTTTACTACATGTATCTGTTCTAAAAAGGGACCAAACTGTTTTACATTCAAGTTACATTTACATTTTTTTTTTAACATAACTAAATATATACATATATTCCAGTTTATTGGATATATTCCAGTTTATCTTGTACCTGTTCTCACTGGATTGAACTGTGAAGAGCTCGGTCACACTTGTTTAAAAAAAAAGACCTCAAACAGCTAAAAGGCATAGAAGTAAAACCTTTTGTAATGTCAATATCAACCCCAGGAACTGTTGGCTGAGATCTTTGAGGACTGGGTTTCCAGCCATACACAAGCTTAGAATCAACTTGCAAACAGTTTTATATGGACAGTATTGGCTTAAGTGGTATAAAACAGATAATGTATAGTGGTTTAATGGGCTCAGTAAAAAGTGGCCAAAAAAATGTAGCAATATATTGGCTACTGCTAATTAATGTAACCCTCAAAGAGCATAATATATGGCCAAAGGTACAAAGCAGATGTATCGAATAAACTGGCAAATCAATGTCCACATGTACACCTATATAGACACACACATATAGGTGACAGTTAACTGAAGCACCTGGTTATCTCTTCTTTTAGAGCAGCAGGGTCAGGGGGGTAAAATTTCACCCGTAAACACATAGTGAATGGCGGCTGAGCTGCGATAAAAAAAAAAAAAAAAAAAAATTTAATGCATCAACAGTCTTGAGTTTCTCACTGATCATTTTTTTTTTTGTACAATAAGGCTTTGAGAAATTAACTATTAAGGAAATTAGCTAAAGAAAAATCTAAAGAAAAAAAAAAAACCCACTTACATCTCATCTGTTTGGTAATTGATTTAGTAAACTCCAGCCAGTGCTGTAATTCAGAATCAAATAGATGAGAGTTTATAATATATATATATATATATATATATATATAAATATATATATATATATATATATATATATATATATATATATATATACACACACACACACACATACACATATATACACACACCACACACACACACACACACATATATACATACACACACAAACTAAACATCAAGCTACATTCAGTCATTTGACTTATTTCCTCTGATGATACTTTTTACTAACACTGCATAATTTTTCACATTTAATCAAAAGAATCAGATTGCTAAGAAAGCTAATAATGCTTCTATTATTACTATTAATGCACCTCTGATTGCCTTAATTGTTAAAGAAAGAAACAAATTAAAAAGCTTTCTCTTAGCTATTTCCAATTTCCTCCTTTCTCTCACTGTCTCATCAAAAAAAGTTACAAATATCTTAACCAATAGATAAATCAAACTATTAATTTAGCCTTAGCATTCAAGTTCTAAAACATTCTATACTATGAACAGACCAGTGAAATTAGAATAGCAGAGAAATTGGAATTGTCAACTGAGTACAAAATATTGATCTGTTGAGATCTCTCAACCACCTTTCGTATGCTTTATCCATAGCCTTGGATCTTACTCAAGGAAATACTTCCAGAAAAAAAAAAAAACAGAGCTCTATTAAAATTTAAAATGGGAGGTTTAACAAAGTTTGACTCCCTGGGCTGCACTACATGAAAGTGACAACCCTTGTCATTGCAAGGTCACAGCACAGCACTCAGTGAACTACAACGAAATTGGACCTCTGCATTTAACCCATGCACTCAAACACCGTGCAGCAGTGGGCAGCTATTGGAGCAGTGACAGGGACAGTACCTTGCTCAAGGGTACCTCAGGGCAACCTACTTGTGAGGGAACTGAACCCACAATCTTCCGATGCGGGGGCAACTCCCTAACCACTAGGCCACCACTGCCCCACATTACATTATGCCTTAGTTAAGTGTTCATAGAAAACATCCCTAATGTAACACTTTTCAACATCTGTAACAAATCTAAAAAAAGTTTTTAACTGAGCTGTGGCACTAACAAGCTAGATGCTACACCAAACAGACAGAACAAAAGACTCTGGTAGGAGTAGAAATGGCAGTCTAAACCTACATGAACAATGACTGATATACAAACTAAACTGCAATGAATGGATACTGTTCTCAAGATCTGAAAATCTAATAGGTGCATTCTTTTAGTTATACATTTGGCCATCAGTAAACAGCAGGATGCTCACCTTGATCATGAATTTATTCTTTAAAAGGTCAAGCTCAAAAACCCAGTGGTGGTAGTGCTAGAACTAGGATTTGAACGTGTGACTTCTTGGTCAAAAAAAGGGCAGTATAGATAGAGATAGAGTTCCAAAACTGTGTGATACAGCAAACCAAGGTATTAAAGGAATCTTCAATCCGTCTATACTTCTGGTAACAGTCCCAAAGTGCCTGAAGTCAGCCATAATAGTACCAGTGCTAAATAAATAAATAAATAAATAAAATAAAAGAATTCTGAAGTACTAATCTTCAAAATTGAAGTGCTTTGAAAGACGAATTCTCTCCCACATCAAAGACATTATCCCTGTCTCACTGTGCATCACTTCGCAGGTGCACAGAGGACAATTTAGATTTCACACTCTCCTTACTCAACTAGAGAGACAGGGCAAATATAAAAGTATGCTATTTGTAATATTTAGCTCATTTTTGTCACTCCCAGCAAGCTCACCTCAAGTAAATTATATAGGCCTCATTTCATCATTGTGCAACTGGATCCCCGAATGTCTTGTCAGAGCATCCTCAAGAGTTGAGACTTGATACCCAGCTATTCTCCATGATAACTCTGAGCAATGTCAGACCACAGAGATGTGTACTAAGCATGATTGTCTACTCCCTCTTTA
Source organism: Hepsetus odoe (assembly GCA_017165825.1). NCBI lineage: Eukaryota > Metazoa > Chordata > Actinopteri > Characiformes > Hepsetidae > Hepsetus > Hepsetus odoe. Next base: position 11,204,134 of record CM029380.1, on the reverse strand, counting down.
TACATTAATATGTTCAAGCATTTGCTACTGACACAATTATCAAGTTTGCAGATGACACAAGGTGGATAGTGCTGAATTTCCAATAATGATTAATCAGCCTACAGAGCAAAGGTAAAAAAAAAAAAAACCTGGTGAACTCTGGCTCAAGAAACAAACAAGCAGAGTGTATTGAGCAGATGAAAAGAGTACTCTGAGAGGCTGATGAATGAATAGGGCAAGAAATACAAAAGATGGGATGATGTGAGGATAGTGCAATGGAGGAAAAATGAACTAGTACTGATTTTCAAAAAAAGAGGTGATGATTAGTAAACATCAGTATGGTTTCAAAGATGAAAGATGCAGTGTTAATGGAGAAGTACAGTGAAGGGCAGAAGGAGGTGCATTGTGCCTTTGTGGAAAGCATGGCACAGTGCCTAGAGAGCTGTTGTCATTTTGTATGAAGTTAAGTGTGACAAAGAAGAATGTGAAAGTAGTACAAAGTAATACAGAATATGTATGAGGGCAGTGTGACAGTGGTGAGGCCTACAGTAGGAGTGATGAATTAGGAGTGGGGTATAGGGGTGGGATTACATCAAAGATCAGCACTTTGCCCATTCCTATTTAAATAAATATAAATAGGATATATAGGAAATATAAATATTAATATAAAAACTTGTAAATGTTTCTAACTTGTCCCTGCATTGCACAAAATCCATTCCCCTCTGTCACTGAATTTATGGCCAATGGGTGTATCCAAATATGTAGATTATTTTGACTCACCCTCTGTTTGTCTGGATCAACATATCTAATTCCAAAGTAATCTTTCTCCAGGAGGCTTAGATGGTGGCAGATCTGCTCAAAGAGCCACTGGCCCTTTGCATCACTCTGTAAGATGGACAAGAAAGGGTTAGCGTCTAAAGTTTTTTTTTGTTTAAAAGATATTTCTGGTAATGTAATAATAATCAATAATAGTCAATAATTAGCCTCAGCTTCAGAGGTTTCAGTAAACATTTTGTAAGAATATGAATGACCGAGAGTAAGCAAGAATTACAGTATAACATACAACCCCAAAAATGATGGCTGATCAACTTTTATCTTTCAAAATATAAAGATATGTTGGTTTTTGCAACCATAGGATCGGAAGTGCTCAAAGTGAAAAATAAAGACATAACTTATTTACAATTAAATTTATTAGATGTGAATCATTCTGTGGACATTGCACTAATCTTAGCAGTTGCTCAACATGATTGTTAGTGAGGCATATCCTGACCACTCTTAGGCTAGGTTAACAATATAAGCCTACAGTCCTTTTTGATGATTCATTTTAATGTGGGACATATACAGTGCAATCAGTAAATCCATTTTTAATTATTAAAATTTTAATAAGCCTGAAACCTTAATGTTATACAAGGGAAATGTGAGTGAACATTCTCTCAATTATTAGGCAGCTATTAGTGTGCAGAATTATTTAGAAAAAAAGAGTGAGAAAAAAAACTCACTTCTCCCATCTCACTTATTTGTTTTCATCTGTTAAAAGTGAGAATAAACATTTTTGACTATTTTATAAAATGCAGATGATCTATCATCTACAAAATAAAATCAATGACCATTACAGCCACCCTTCTTTTCAATACAATAATACCACCCCATTCACGTAACCAGCCTCCACCTTGCTTGCGTTTGAGTTGAAGTCGCTACAGGCCCATTCTTCTGGTACACTATCACTATCATCTCATCAGTCCATAAAACCTGAAAAATTTGTCTTGATATATTTCTTGGTCCAGTCTTGATGTTTCAACTGTCTTGTTCAGTAGTGATCGGGTTTCAGCCCTCCTTACCTTGGCCATGTCTCTGAGCACTGAACACCTTGTACTTCTGGGCACTCCAGGTAAGTTGTAATTCTGGAATATGACAGCATTGGAGGATAATGGGTTCCTGGTAGCTTCACGTTTGACTATTCTCAAATCTTTGGCAGTAGATAGTTTGATGGCTCTGTGATAATGCCCCATTATCTTAGCAATTTCAAAGGTGCTCTTCTCTATCTCTTTTTTTAGCACATTTTCCTTGAGCAAAAGAAGCTCCCTAATAATTATGCACACCTTGATATATGGTATGGATCTCCTTAGGCCACAATGATATGGTCAAAATACTCACTTGCCTAATAAGTGTGCACACCATGTATAACACACAAGCCAATGCCTAGGCAATCAGCTGGCCTGGTATTCAATAACACAACCTTCGAAGGCCAAGGGGGACCTATGGGGCCTAGACCTTAACTTGCCCACTAAAAGATGATTACAGAAGATTAATGCTGGTTTAATCCGAATGCATCTGTGTGAAATTGCTCATTTAATTTTGTTCAAATAAATATCCATTTGAGGTACATGGAAAACAAATGCAGCTGCAGTCCTTTTACTGTTTTTGTGCTAACAACATACACATTTGCAAACAGAACATGTACCTCAAAGAAAAAAAAGGCAAAAAAAAAATGCTTTTTACATTTAATGATTCAAGCTCATCCTGAATTTTTCTCATTAGTCTACGCACAATTTGGATTTTACTTTATACTACAAAACCTAGACCCGTTGGGCTCATCTCTTGACTATTTCAGCTGCAACCTAGTGGTATTAGTATGAAAATGAATTACAGAAAACAAAATGGCGTCAATTTCAACAAAGAGCTTCTACAGCAGTTGTACCAAAAAGTGGACAAAGTAAGAAATATTGCCAATTTATTTAATAAATGGTACCTTTAATAAGGTATGCTTGGCCAAGTCAGTTGCTGCTGTATAACGGAGAGAAATGAAACAGACCATTGTCAGCACAGTAGAAAATGCTGGGTGACTGATATTCCTCATGTCTCGGTCCAAACAGCAATGGTAAAGCACCTTTCTGTGACCGTTGGCATGAAAAATCAATGTGATCTAGGGTAAAAGGCTTTGCAGGAAAGCTTTCCTTGACACATGTGGAATGTGGGTCTTTCTCTGCTAGCAAAGGAAACTGTTTTGCAGCAATGGAACCAAACTCCTGGATAGGGGCTGAACTCTTTCCTTCTCTGTAGTTGTGAAGGGTGAGAGTCAGGGCACAGATTAGATTAGATTACTTGTTAGCCCCTGACTGAACATTGCGGTGTTGGAATTTGTCGATTTACGCCTTACTATATATTCAAGATTTGGGGAGCAAAGCTATAATAGTCAAGGCAGCGTATGCATCAAACGGCAGCTCAGAGTAACCAAACTTTCTAGAACTTTCTCATCAAGGGATTCTGTAGTTTTGGTTTGAGGGACTTCAGTGCTTATGTCTGGAATGATGGTGAAACTCAGAGGAGGGTGATTAGGAGGAACGGCCTACCTGATTTAAACCCTTGTGGTGTTTTGTTCTTGGACTTAAGTGCATGGATTTTCCACAACGAACACCAAGTTTGAGCAAAAGGCATCTTATAAGTGTACATTTTACACTTATTTTACACAGGAGCTCTGGTAAAATGTACACTTATAAGATGCCTTTTAGGTCTATGATTGATTATTGACTCTGAGTCATTTAATCACACATCCAGAAGAGCTTCTCCAAATGGGACCTGATCAAAGTCTACATTACTGAAACAGCTGCTTTAAGCTGTGGCCGGATGGGTGATAGTGCCTGTCCTTAAAGAAGGAATTCTTACATGCTTGGCTAGCTCAGAGAAAAGCTCTGGAATTGGCTGAGAGGTATCCGCATGCCAAAAAGGTTGCAGTGATGGCAGTCAGGGAAGCAAAAATGTAGGTGTCCATGGAAAAGCAGGGATGTGGAAGCTCTGACCTCAACTGATGAAGTGGTTGGACGGTGGAAGGAACGCCTAAACTTGAAAGACACAAGAGGAGAAAGAGTTGGAGGATTTAAACCATTTCCATGACAGTCCCTGAGGCGGTCAGAAAATTCTCAGTGGGAAAGTGATACTGGAAGGGTCATGGTGTTTGCAAATTCAGTCCACATGTGCTGTATGGATCTGGAAAGGGCTTACAAACATGTGTCCCGAGAAGTTCTGAGGGGGTGTTGTGGAAGTATGGGGTACCAGGAGTGGATTTGCAATCCATTCAGTCCCTGCAGCAACAGCTCTGTCCCTATTCTTGGCATTAGGTCAAACCCTTTCTCAGTGGATGTTGGACTCAATCAAGACTACCCCTTATCCACCATTTCAATTCTAAGGCATTATCAGGGGCCAGAGGGTTTCCAGCAAGGCGTCCTAAAGATTGCATTTTTGTCAGTGGAGGTGTTCTGTGCATGACAAACTAGAAGAAGAACATGGGGCAGACACAGGACACACTGAATACATGAATACATCTCAGCTGGCCTGGGAGTGCCTCGGGATAAATCAGGAGAAGCTAGTGGAAGTAGCTCAGTAAAGGGAAGTCTCGGCTAACCTTCTCAACCTGCTACTACTGTGACATAGTCAGAGAAAAGCGGCTTGGAAAAATAACGATTGAATTAATGTATTCTACATATTTTTGGATCATCAAAACATGGATAGATAGTTGTCACTGTATGCGTTTTTTTTTTTTTTTTCCAACAACTGTTTTTCTGTTGAAATAAAAGCAAGTTCTTATTTTAAAATTCTAAAATTTTAATAAATAAAATTTTAATGAAAGATTAAGCCAGTATGAGGACTTTTTCTTTTTTTGAAAAACTACTCCTTGTACCATGATAGTGTTTGATTTTTATAATTATTAGGGCTATACTATTATATATCTCAAATAGGAAAAATGTATTAATAAAAAATAACTGGAGTCTTAAAATAATAAATAATAAATGAAATAAACAAATTAACAAAAGTATTAATATTATTTATCTATACAATTATAAATTAATATTATTACTTTAAAATAACTATTAATAGAAGTGTTAAGACCTTTTGTCTTGACTTTTGCAATTGAGCTCTGCTGCATCCTACTTCTATTAAATGGTCCTTAAGATGCTTCTACAACTTGACTGGATTCCACCTGCGCCAGACTGATTTCAAAGAACATAATTAGGGAAGGCAAACAACAATCTCACAGTTGAGGGTGTTTGCTTTATATCCAACCTGGTTGAGCTTGAGGTGAAGTGATTATGTATCATTGTGAACACGCCACAGCACAGCACACAGTGCACCATTACAATTTTTTTTTTTCCTGCATTTAACTTGTACACACAGTGTAGCAGAGAGCAGCTGAACAACTGGTGCCTGCTGAGCAGTGATGGGGACAGTACCTTGCACTAGGGAACCTCATGGTAACCTACTGGTCCCAGACTCATACCAACAACCTTCTGATTATGAAGTTTTAACCAAGTACTAAGTGAAGGCCTGAACTCTTACGTGAACTCAATATTTCATGTTTTTGTTCATAATAAATTTACAAAACGGGTGGCGGTGGTCTAGTGGTAGGGTACTTGCCTACGGACCTCTGGATCAAGAATCTGTTCGAATCCCACCTCTAGCACTACCACCACTGGGTTCCTGAGCAAGACCCTTAACCCTGAGTTGCTCCAGGGGGACTGTCCCTGTAATTAGGACATGTAAGTCGCTCTGGATAAGAGTGTCAGCTAAATGCCGTAAATGTAAATGTACAAAACACTCCAAACGCATGTATGGCCCCAAGCTATATCTCTAAACTTATCAGCTTCCACTCTACCCCTGCAAATCCTCTGACCAAATGCTTTTATATGTTCCATGCTATTAGCAGAGGTGTAAAGGTGACTGGGATTTCTTTGTGCCCATTCCACAACTATGAAATAGTCATACAGTCATCTCCCACTATAAATATTCAAGTATAAATGTCAATTGAAAAAGCTATTTATTTTTCCAGGCCTTCAAATATTTTAAAGAAAAAAAAAACCCTTTATTCAATTGTCAGTTCTTTTTTGGTTTGTTTTATACTGCCATCAGTCAATGTGTTTTCTCCTTTTACTGCTTTCTTAATCGGTTTTCTGTTTTATTATGGTTCATCTGATTTCATTGTGCAGTACTTTAGTGACACATACTGTTTTTTTTAGAAGAAATAAAGATGTCTTTACTTATTATGCAAGTGTAGAATTGTCTAGTTGAATTACAAATGTAAATATACTGAATGTTGAAACTCCCCGGGGGGCACCAGAAAACAATACATCTGCATCCTACATTGCATATGTGCCTTATCATCTGCAAAGCAAAGACAGCATCTACCTGGATCTGCTTTGCTAGCACTAGGTGTGAAAGGAAGGACAAGAGTATGTGATTCTCTGTCACACAATCCACTGAACGAAGCGAAAAATGAGCCCACTTCATTAATACTCACACACGTCAGATTAAAATGTGAATAAACCTTTTTGATTAATTTATTGAGAGCAACTATTAGCTCTTCCTACAAGAGTTTTTACCTGAACCAGAGCTTATGATTCACATTTAACAAAGGTGAAAAGGGTATATGTTATTTATGTATTAAGTATAGTCAGCAGTCTTTCAAAAGAGAAGAACCATATTTCACCAACAAGCATTTTATCTCTATCCAGACTCCTCTGACCTGATCGGTCTTAATGAGTACAGGACAGGTGTGATATGAGGAGTTCGATGTGGACATTTCTGTACGCACGTAGCAGTATTGAGAAAGGAGAAGGGAAAGGAGTAGGGGAAGTCTGGACAGCGCGCCCAGACTGGCTGCGCAACACGTTTTTCGGGCAGACAGAGGAAGCTCACACAATCATGGGTTTCATAACCAGTTTCATGAGCTGTTTCCAGGACACAGAACTATAAAGGGGGTCCGCCTGGGGGAAGGGCTTGGCCCGCCCTGCTCTCACGCGGACTTGTTTGTTTAAGTGTTTAAAAGGAGAGAACCCAGTCTGGATGGTTAGAGTCTGCTACGGGATGTGCACGATCGCCTAGCATGCAGAAGAAGGGACTCCCTACCCAGGACTGAGGGCTCTCCAGTTCTATTGTGTCACGGTAACAGGGTCTATGTAACTTCTACTGCTTTGATGTGTTGATTGGATTTGCTTGCTGTTTGTTTGCGGGGAATAAATGACACGTATTCTAGCAATCAGCAGTGTTGAGTCTTTCTTCCAGCCCTAGTCTCAGATCCTTCCCGAACCTGCGAATAAAATATTTCATAACAACAGGGTTGCAGACATTGAGAAGATGATGGTCATAGTGAAGGGAAGAGAAGTGGAGAGAGTGGCATTTCATTGTGTGTGTATTTCCTGTCTCCCTCTTGTCTGTTGGGAGCAGAAGGAGCTCGTGACTGATGATGGAATCAGTCTGTTGCTATGGAGACCAGAGCATCACCTAGAATTCCATGAGCAATGGAATGTCATGGCCAGAGAATGACATTCCCAGACATATCAAACATATGATCATGCTAACAAGTAGCACCCCATGAGCGTGTGAATGTTTTCTACATACCATTTAAACTTCAGCCTTTAACATCAAGTTTGGCACTAATCTATACAAATTTAATCAAGTTTATTGGGTCCTAGAATACATACATTTATCAGCCATATCTTGAACACATTAAAAATACCTACCTAATATGTGTAGGGTAACACTAGTAGCAGATCCTTTAGCCCTGTACATTGCAAGGTGGAGCCTCCAATCAAGGGATCAGACTAGTTTGTCCAGCATTTCTTGCAGTTACTCAATTAGACACTGATCAGGAACGTTGAGGCCAGGTCAACACCTTCAACCCCATGTTCCTTGAAACCTGAAAAATTATTGGAGTGTGGCTGGTACGGTATACTGCTGATAAAGACCACGGACATTAGAGAACACCACTGAAGGGGTTTACTTGGTCTTCAGCAATGCTTAATTAATTTTAATTTAATTGTGACTTTTCTTGTCATTGTGAGAACACACAGTGAACCACAACAAAATTGGACCTCTGCATTTAACCCATGCACAAGCTATGAAAGCACCCGCAGAGCAGTTACAGGGATGGTACTTTGCTCAAGGATACCTCAGGGCAACCTAAGGGGTTTGAACCCATAATCTTCCAATCCTGTTGCCAACTCCCTAACCACTAGGCCACTGCTGCCCGGTTAGATAGGTGATATTTCCCAAATTATCATCCTCACCAATACTAAGCTTCAAGGTTTTCTGGTGGAATTTTGTCTGGAATCAAACAAGCTTCAGCATGCTCATTAGTCAGCTTTGGACACCCATTCACTAGTTCACCTGTTGTTCTTCTATAAACCGCTATTGGTACATACTTACCAGGAATCAGGAACATCTTTCAAGACCTTTTCTCTGACACAGTATCTTTGATATCAATTACCAATTGTTTTTAGGTTTTAACCTCCAGGTGAAATCCATAAACACAGGGCATGCTGAAATTGGCTGCCCTTATCTCAGAAATTGTGACTAAAAGACAGACTGTGGTTCAGTTTGAAGATTTCAACTGATGGAGGTATAGCTAATAAAACGAGCTTCTCAGTGTTCTGGCTGAGAGCGAATTAAACAAACAGCCACTGACGACAGAGGTTTCCTTTCCACAGTCTTGTGTATTATGTAAGAGAGCGAATATATACCTGAATTTAAACCCCAGGCTTGTGCTGTAGCAGGTGTTCTCGTTTACAAAGTAATGGACTTAATGCAATAAACCCAGGGGTTTTGAGATTACTATATCGTTGTCTTTGTTACTAGAAGATCTATACAGTATCTTAACGCTGCCTTAGCGCATTGCAGTCAAAAGCTCCGTTCACATTTTGGCGAGCGAAATAATACATGCTCGAGCATAAGCTATTTTCGCGACATCACCAGCAGCAACATCGGAATCACGTATGCCTATAAACCTCCTGTCATGAAAATATGTCCAAACTGACCTGAACCGTGCAGGTATATTCTGTATCATCCAGAAGCCGGACAGTACAGTTGAATTCTCTGTCCAGACTCCGAACACTGCCGCTCGTTAGTCGACTGAACATCTTGTCTATGCAGAGGTTCCTGTCGAGAAAGCTTGACCACTAAGATAGACGCAACATGTCTGTGGTCACAGAACAGTATGCTTTCAGTTCGATCAAGCACCTGCGTGACAGAAAATATAGTAAATAATGATCTGTCACAGGTGTCTACCGGGTGGTTATGTTGTGTTTTCCTCTGCTTGTAGTGGTTTGATGCGAAGGCTTAGAAAGCCCAGCGCCCCATACAAGAGCCCTCAAACACAGCAATTCATTCATATTCATTCATTTGGTTTCTGCGGTGGGAGAGGGTGCAGTTTTTAATCGGCTTTGGAAGCCGAGTTTATGTCAACAGCTCCATGGTGAACTACTGACTGATCGTCGTCACATTTACGACTTTGCAAAATCTGTTAGACTTCCTGTGTGAGGTCATGCTGTTCGTGAACACTCAGCATGATATGCGTCAAAACGCGGCACCTCTGTAGTCGCTCAAAGACAATGTGTTTGGTGTCGTAATTAGACTTGCGCAAAGCAGGATTTACCATTTTCTAATTCATTGAACCGCCTTCCCCTAATGAGTCACTAGAACTTGGGGATTTCACAGATAATAACCCTCGCTCAACCCTCAATATCCCTCGTTTCAAAACAATAGAGGGTGAAATACGCCACAGTGGGAAGCTTTTTTTGGTAAATGCAAAAGAGGCACCTATAATATAATAAATATAATATTGCTTGTTCTCACTGATCATTTCACTATTAGATATGCAGTGAAATCTTATGCAGACAGAACGAATTACAAGCATGAACTCCATTTAACTGCATGCAATAACTTTAGGGGCAGCAGTGGCCTAGTGGTTAGGGCGTTAGCCGCATGATCGGAGGATCAGGGGTCCGAACCCCTTCCCAATAGGTTGCCCTGAGGTACCCGCAAGCCCGTCACTGCTCCCCACTGCTTTCAATAGCTGCTCACTGCTGCACTGCACTGCTGTGTTTGAGTGTGCATGGATTAAATGCAGAGGTCCAATTTCGTTGTGGTCTGCTGTGCTGTGACCTCGCAATGACAAGGGTTTTCACTTTCGATGAGCTTCCTGTCTAAATTCTATTTGCTCTTAATATCTAAATAATCTTTACATACGTGTGTGTGTCCAGTGGTTGGATACTCAATGGACCAAGAGGTCACAAGTTTAAATGCCAGTGACCATGACATGTTCACCTTGAGCATGTAATAAATGGTCACAATATACCCAACACCTTTCAAATGTAAACCACTTTCCCAGTATGTTAAACAAAGGTAGGGCAGTACTTAAAATCCACTTTTGCAAGAAAATATCAAGAATATTTTAAATATTAACATTTTAAAATATAAAAAGCATCATTCTGTTTACTTTCTCTTTGTTAAAACAGCCTTATGTATAAGAAAACTATTCCAGTTCATTGGTTACCATACCATGTGGATGATGGAATAACTCTCTTAATAACTGTAACTCTCTTCTGGCAGGTCTTCCACTGAAGGCAACGAGACCTCTACAACTGATTCAAAACGCCGCTGCAAGACTCGTCTTCAACCATCCCAAGTTCTCTTCTTCCACTCCTCTGCTGAGGGACCTACACTGGCTCCCAGTGGCTGCTCGTATCAGGTTTAAAACTTTAACTCTTGCTTACAAGGCTACTAACAGCCTTGTACCATCTTACCTGTCTGCTCTAATCAAACACCGTGTCTCTTCTCGTCCTCTCAGACCATCAAGCACTGCTCGTCTTGAACCCCCACCATTGAAAAAAAGAGGAAGACATGCATCAAGACTCTTCTCAGTTCTGGGCCCTCAGTGGTGGAACAAACTCCCCCTGATGGTCCCTTGCTGTCTTCAAACGTCAATTAAAGACACACCTGTTCATGGAATTTCTCAGGGACTAACCCTCCCAAACCATCTACTCTACTAACTCTGTTCCTTCTTTCCTTATATCTCTACTGTCGCTTTCCTGTCAAAAAAAAAAAAAAAAAAAAATCACAGTGTATATACTTGTCACAAGGGCTCTTAGTTTGTTACTTAGGTGGTAATACCTAATCAGCAGTTACTGATCTGAGGTGGTTACCAAGATGATGATCTAATGTGGAAAGAAAGCACTGTTGTAAGTCACTCTGGATAAGAGTGTCTGCTAAATGTCATAAATTTACATTTATGGCATTTAGCAGACGCTCTTATCCAGAGCAACTTCCATGTCCTCATTACAGGGACAGTCCCCCTGGACCAATTCAGGGTTAAGGGTCTTGCTCAGGAAGTGGTGGTAGTGCTAGAGGTGGGATTCAAACCTGGGACCTCTTGAGCCATAGATAAGTATCCTACCACTGGACCACCACCACACCCCTAATGTAATACAGATTATGACCACTCCAAAAGATGATGCCAGATCAATGAAAACAAATCACCTGTGTCAGAAAAAAACGTGTAACTCCAAAAAAGCAGTTTAACATGTGGGAGTAAAACCCTAATTTTCATGTAAATTAATGTAACAATATTTTATTACACAAAATTTCAGAATGCCACCATTAGTCCAATGATCATTCAATTTTGACAGTGTAAAATACGATGAGATGGTAAATTGTGCATATGAAAAAAGGGATAGTTTTGTTGAAATATTAAACATTTGCTGACAATGCCACCAACAATTAGTGGTGTCTAGATGTCTAAAATGCAGTGTATTTCAGTCAAATTATATTTACCCAAGTTGAGTCAAATTCATAATCTACGAATTCAAATGAATACAGATAGTGTAACAGATATTTAAAGGACAGTAAACAATGTCAGTGTCCAGAGAGCTTCTCTTTAAAGAGGTATTATGTATTACTTTAAGTTTAGACAATGTGACCAAAAAGGTAATAATTAGGAAGTTACTCTTACTCTTTGGTTTACAATACATAACAATGACAATTTTCAAAGGCTTTTAAAGCTTCAAAAAAGTAAAAAAAATAAAAATAAATAAATAAACAAATTAAGAGCAGTGGTTGATATCAAAGCAAAATCTAAATAAATCTCATAATGTAATTTATTTGCACTTCAAGGGGGAAAAAAAATAATAGTGGCAACCATTTTAATCTGAAGCCCAAATAAAGGTGAAATATGTTTGGTATTATCATTGGTAGAATTATAAAATTAAGCAGAGGCAGCTTCAAAAGAAGTCCAAAAGGAGTCTATGTGCTGGTGGTTTTCTTTTCACTGAAGAAGCTTTTGAGTATGAGAACTTGACCAATGCTGACCACAAACAGAATAACAGTCTCTCCAACAGACCAGTAAGACACACGCTCATTCAGGTCTTCTGCCCTAATGCGGTCCTGCGCTTCTCGTAGACGGTACCATGTCTGAGACTCTGCCACAACCTTCAAAATCTCATGGATGGACATACAGGCTGACTCCATCTGTGAAACAAGCAGCTAACTGAATCATTTCTTTTGGATTTTATAGAAGCATTTCATAATTTAGTAATAAAGAATTGTGGATGAGGTGTACTGTTATATAGTAATTTAATTATATTTTTCATTAATGTCTTATTTCACTCTCAGCAATTTTAGTCAGTAACAAACAGCAAAAAAAAAAAGGATGGAAATGTACCAGTTGTTGTTTGCATATCCTACCTGTGTAAGCGCTGTTGCTCTGTTCATATCAGGCAGTAATGGTACCTCTTCGCCAGCTCTGAAGTCTAAATACACTGTTTTATGAGAGAAGGTGGAGAACTCATTGCTGAAGCAGACTTTGTAAACACCCTTTAGAGTTGTTGTATGTGTGAAGCTGTCGTACTGTTTCTTCCGTTCCTCATACAGAACATTATTCTTTGGATCCGTCACAAAACAGTCAACATCATAGTTGCCTCCAGCTATAACCTGCAATATAGATATGCTTATTGACATAATTTTTCCAAGCTCCATCTAGGCATCTCTTACAGATCTTTATACAAACATCTGAAGACATGTAGATGTTCATGGGTTTTTGGCTGTTCTACTTAATTTCAAATACCTGTACTTTTCAAAAGCCTTCCTGTGTGCTTAAAAAATTGGAATTATTTGAGATTTCTAAAGGAAAACCTGCAAAACATGAAAATTAAAAGTGATATTTAAAGACCTTTACATTAGTAATAAACAAACAGCTGTTTTGTGACATAGGTGCCTAATGCAGCTGTCTTTACCTGATAGGAGTATCAATATTTCAGTATCCACCATTTTTAACTTGATTTGTTATTTTCAGGATCTGAGAATTGAGTGAAGATACTGTGGAAATTACTATGCACAGTGTAACACCAATAGTGAACTAAACCATTATAAATGGAAAAAATCTGGGAGAGGCCTAAATCACCAAACTGCAAGTTTTTAATTCAATATTTTTAATAATCTTATCATTGGAGTTTACCTGCAAACATGCTCAAGCTTACTGACATACCATCATTTCAGATAAAACTGAAAACATGCAATGAATGCAGTAAAAAGTCCAATCCATACATTCATCACTGTTAACTTGGGCAATGTCGTTTTTTTTTTTTTAATGGATAAGCATTCATCAGGTGGATGCGTGTTAAATGCTGTGAAAATGACTTTCACACTATTGCAACTACTTTTACTATTTTTGGCTACCACTGTACATATTTTCAAAGTGCCCTGGAAAATACATAAATAAATATATTTAGGGGTTAAGAATACAGTGCAAAAAATCTCCAGATTTCAGATGAAAACAAAAAATGTATACTAATAGTTTGTTAAGACAAATGCAAAATAACCTCTCAAACAAATTGGTCTTACTTGAAAGTCGATGTCTAGTTTGACACCTTCTTCCAAATCCTCGTAGAAACATTGTTTCTCGTTGTCTGGCAACTCAAAAGTCAGCTCCGTACCACTGCTCAAAGCTGTGTACACCATCACAATCAAAAACACGAAGCGCTGCATTCTGCTTTCTGTTTCCAAGTAAAACAGGAGGCAGTTGAATGCAAAAGTCCTATCAAACATCCAGATCTGACCACCTGCAGGTACCTTAAAACAAAACACTACTCAAATCTGACGTGGCATGAAGACAGTGTTACTTCCGGATTATTTCTTGGCGGTTTTTTTTTTTAACAAAGATGAAGACATTAGCGAAGGGAAAATAAATAAAAAGCAAATGAAATTAAACAAACAAATGAAAGTCCCAGGATTTTATATATTTATATATTTATATATATATTTTTATATATATATATAAACTACGAGTATTTTACCTATAAACTGTCTGTGCTGCAGAGCTTTTATTTTGGCATATGTCAGCAAAAGTTCAGCAGGAAAATTAAAGTGCACTTTAGTAATTACCTTTTTTGCTGATGGGTGTGTCCTAACCTTCGTGTCTTTTTTTTTTTTGGTCTACATGCAGTATGCAATTTATTATTGTTAATCAATAACTTTAACGTTACATAACATTTGGCTATTTAACCCCCATTAAACGCACTCCATATTGTAGAGCCTTCGATAGAAGGTAGCTGTTGTTACCAGGGTCCGAACCAGGCGCGAACCTCGCTAAACGCTCCCGTCAGCGATAATGCAGGACTACACAAAAATGCTTCAACAGTTCTTGGAGGAGCACCCTGTAGTCTCCGTGGTTCCCCTGGTCGCAGGTAGAACATTTAACTTCTCTTCAGCATTGACTGGTTCATTTTCTGTTTTGTAATGACGTGCTTCTAAGTTTTTTTCCCTATAATGTGAATTTACTGAAAGCACTGGCTTTTGACTGTGAGACCTTGCCCCAGTCTTGTAGGCTTTTGAGTTGAGAGCTATGCTGTATATGGCGTTGGCCCTGAATTCACTTTTATTGTGGTTGCATAACCATGCCTGAGGGTGCAAGGTAGAAGACGTGAGGCATGATTGTATGTTCTCGAATGTACTCTGGAATGTAGTCCTTCAGTAAACTTAATTGATTAAAAATTACTGTTGTTCTTCTACTTCTTTGAACCCCACCTCTAGCACTACCACCATTGGGTTCCTGAGCAAGACAACCTCAAGTTGCTCCAGGGAGACTGTCCCTGTAATTAGGAAATGGAAGTCGCTCTGGATAAGAGTGTCTGCTAAATGCTGTAAATTTAAAAAGAAGTAGAATTAAAAACTTTAATTTGTAATCAATTTTGAATCCTCTTTCACCATTTCTTCTTGTTCTCTGTACCTCCCTCTTTCACACTGGTGTCCTTTCTCACCATATTCATAAATCTCCCTTTTTTGGTTTTCTCTTCTCCTCTTCCCTGGCAGCTTCATCCTCAACATGTTTTCCCATATATCCTCTATAAATGTTCAAATCAATACAATCTTGTTTCTCTGACTTTATTCCCAAATTACCCAAACTGAGCTATCCCTCAAATATACTCCTAGTCTGTTTGTTGTCCATCCTGGTCACCCCCAACTTTAACTCTAATTTAACTTTTAATTAATTTTTGCCATCTGGCCAGGACTTAGAATACTGGCAGAGAGAATTCATTAAGCTTGCAAAGTTTACCACATGCATTGATCATCCACAACATTAAATTGCCTGACAGGGGAAGAAAATTACAATGAATGCCTTATTACACTGGTACTTGTCATGTAAAAGGATATATTAGGCAGCAAGTGCACAGTCAATTCTTGATGTGATGGAAGCAGAAAAAATGGGACGTTGTAAGTTTCCATCTTTTTACCATATGAGCATCATAACTTTACCAAAGATCAATAGCAGTAGATGGCCTGGTCTGAATTTTTTTTTTTTTTTTTTTTTTTTTTTTTTTTTTTTTTTTTAAAAACATGTTTCAACAGCAATATTCTAAAGAAGGCAAGCTGGCTTTGCTTTGCTTCGCAAATTTCTGGAAATGTCTCTGCTTATAGCCTTGTGTCTTTTATATTTATAAGAGTGGTTTCAACATACTACCTAAACAGCAACCATCTACTCTTTTGGGAATGTCTGATTTCAGCAGTGTAATGCACCCTGGCTCTCTGCAAAGATAAGTCAGGAATAATTTGAGGAACATGATAAAGAGGTCACAGTATTAGCATATGTGGCATGTGTTGGACAAAATAGTCAGATCTGTTTAGGCTCCACCTTCAATTTTAAACAGATTTTAAAGAATCTGCAGTTAATGTCTTGGCGTAAGATATCATGACATAACTTAAGGGATTTGAGTCCATGTCTTGAGTCACAGCTCTTCTCTGGGCATGATGGAGGTCAATATAAACAACATAATATAAGGCTTGTGGTTCTACTGACACAATAGAAATAGCTTGGAGTGAAAAAGCCCAGTCTTTGAGGGGAAAAAAGTACACATCTCTCCAGTTTGTCAGGTTTTTTTTTTTTATGCGATTATCAGAACACTTCTATGTATACATTGTGCAGTAACCTTTTGATCAAGAGCAGGACTACAACAAATCTATTTTTTTTTTTTTTTTTTTTTTTAAGCACCTAATTGAAATCAGTCAGAATCTGCTCCATGTGAAGAAACAGCCCAAGGAAAAACCCACACACTGGCAAACTAAACTGTTAAGATAATGAATGTCATTACGTTCAAAATAAGGTAGTTAAATAAAAAAAGGTAGATAATTGAACGTTTTTGACTTGGTAATTCTACTTGTGAGTTAAAAAAAAAAACAAAAAACTATAAGCTTGACATAATTAGCACTTATATTGCGATGGGTATCAATATTGACTCTGCATGGTTTATTATTGCTCTTATTTCCACCCTCCTTAAAAAAAATTCAAACTGCATAATTACATTTAGATACAGAACTGAGTTTAAATTTCATTGTTTTTAAGTCACTCAGTGATTTGGGCCCTAAAATTCAACAGGATCAGAGCCTCAAGGGGTAGTGTGTAAATACATTGTGTGAACAATTATTAGGCAAGTGAGTGTGTCATAATTTTTATACAACTCTGCTGTATTCCAAGCTGTACAAACTTGAATACTAACTGGATTTAAGCATATCAGGTGACATGTACCTGTGTAATTTGTGCAAATTAACCAGCAAAAATTTGCAAAGAATCAAACATGAAGCTACCATGTGCCCATTATCGACCAGTGCGGTCATATTCCACTACTGCAGCCTACCTGGAATGCCCAGAAGTACAAAGTGTTCAGTGCTTGAGGACTGAAACCCAACCAACACTGATAAAGACACAAATTGAAACATCTAGACTGGGCCAAGAATCCAAGAAGGAAATCTAAGGATATGTACATCAGGTGGATTGAGAATGCCAAATTCCCCTTTAAGTGTGAGTGTGTTTATCTGTGTGTCTGCCTTGCATTGGGCTGATGATGTCCAAGGTGTGTCCATGCCTTAAGCCCTGTGAGAGCTGGAGCAGGCTCCATCAGCACCTGCTCACCGCGATCCTGATCATGGCAAGTGGCTGAGAAATGAGTGAAAGAGTGAGTGAGTTTTATTAAGCTTTAGATTGTCAAAGAAACAAATCTGCCAAACAAAGAAAACAGGATTAATAAGGTACTTGCTAAATCACAATTATTTAAGAAATCTTGTTTGGAACTTGTGTGTACTGTTGTGTTCATGCAGGGACCACCACAATGCGATTATGTTGATACTGTGTGGTCTGGTGTGGTGCAGCTGATAACACTGTCCCCTCATAGCGAAAGGGCCTGGGTTTGATTCCCAAGTTGGAGACCTGCACCACCCACAACCTACTCAGGATAAGCAGTTTAGATAATAAATGCATGAAATAACTTTTGTTTAAACAAAGCTGATTTGAGTATTAATGGTCATTATTGATTTATTTGTTAATGGTGGTTAGGAAATACTTGAATTTTTTTGCCTATGCATTAATGCTATCTTATTGTGATTAAAAATAAATACATATTGAAAATTAATAATGAAGTAATATAGAAAAAAGATGTTTGGTCTTTCAAAACCAAGATCCAGTGACAACCGCTGTTCAATTTTGAAACACAAATTGCCTGCTGGGCGGCCAGTGTAACTCCTAAACTCCTAGGCCAGAGAGATTTTAGATTAAGATAATTTTATCTTCATCTGCAGTGGTTGGAGTTCTTGTTTTCCGCAAATGGAAGGCTGGTGGAGTTTGTCACAGCAGGGCTGGTCTGCATGGCAAAACAGTCCTCATCACAGGAGCAAACACAGGGATAGGAAAAGAGACAGCAGTTGACATGGCTAAAAGAGGTGAGTTTAACTTAATATTTTGTAAATATATCAACATAATAAAGACAGTTTAAAAAAGGCATAGCTTTCTGCTTTGTATAATGAAGCAAATCTTTAACATCAATGTGTAATTTAAAACCATAATTGTTGACAGTAATTTAGATGAGGTGAAGGAAAAATGCAGTCTCTAAGCATATAAATTTGCTCTGAAAAGTCAAGGCATAAGGTGCTTATAAGGTCAGATGAAGCCATTCTAAGAAATGTATATTCTGGTACTGAGGCTAATGTTTTATTTATGTTTCATGTTATTTTTAAAAATATTGTACAACCTTCTTAACCACAACTCAAGAGGTCAAATACTATGTTACAACAATGTTACTGTTAACAAAAAAATTAAAAAAATTGATTCAATATTCAAACAAACATTCTTTTGTACCTTTAACACTAAATATGCACATGTTTTATAATTAAATCATTTGTGATTTGTCTTTTATCTAGTCATTAATTTTAATTCACACCCTCTGGCTCACAGGACTGATGCACCTGTAATGGCTACCACAGGTGGCAGAATGAAACATTTTTTTTTTTATTTATTTTTATTTATGATCATTAAAAAACATGCATTCACCCTCTTTCAGTCGCTTTGATTCCTTAAATCTGGAGATGGACCCTGCTTTATGCACTATTGTGCTGGCACAGAATTTTTTGTTTTAACGTTGTAGTTTTTCCATACTGATGCAATTTTATATTTTAAAATGTTACTTTGCTGAATAATACTGCTTAAGTTGACTGAAAATAACTTTTTAGATTCTGGTAACATATATTTTTAAGGTCACCTCAGCACATAGATTGTTTTCAATGATTACCTGCTTTTTTTAAACTAAAAAGTATGCATTTGTTGTTTTTTTTAACCGTTTCTTTTGTTTAAGTGGTGCCAAGGGCAAAGAGGTGAATCATTATTTGTCTTTCTCAGTCTGAGACACAGTAGTGCTGTGATCTAGTTGTGAATGCTGAGGCAGGATACAGCCAATACGAATGCAATCCTCATTTTTTTGTTGCTGCAATTTGGCGCACAAACAGCTTGAATCACTCACTTTTTGATGGCATCTATTTAAATAAATAAACCCCTGTCTTACACATTGAGTTATTCCATGTGTCCCTTCTTGTCTGTGTCAAAAGGTGTCGGCTCTTCAAACTACAAGTGATTATAGAAAAGATCTTGTAAAGTATTACCCCAGATTACTGATAATTCATGTAATGAGTCCTGTCACTCGGTCATTTTCTGGGCCGCTTGTCCTAATTAGGGTCGTGGGGGGGTGCTGGAGTCCATCCCAGCTCACTCAGGGCGAAATGTAATGAGTAACACAATCATTTCAGGACACTAACTGCTAGACATCAAGTTGTATAATGTGAATATGGTGATTGGTCAACTTTGAAAGTTATGTAGCATGTTCAAGGCATCAAATGTTTTTGGAACTCCATTCTTTTGAAAATGAAATTAATAAAATCCTTTGTTCAGTCAGTAAATTTCATTTTTAATTAAGTAAATTATGTGTATTAAGATTACTAAAAGCATTCATTGAGACAAATATAAAACAACAAAAATTTTACTTTTTCACAACACTGTATACAATTGGGGTGGCACATTGGAGAAGTGGGTAGCACTGTCACCACTCAGTCAGAAGTTCCTGGGTTTGATTCCTAGCCTTTTATTCCTAGTGCTCTGGTTTCCTCCCTCAGTCCAAAGACATATCAGATGGATTGCAATGCTAAATTGCCTGTTAGGTGGGACTGTAGGAGTGATTTTGTGTGATCTATAGTGTTTCTCTGCCTTTCACCCTATGAGCGCTGGGATAGGCTCCAGCACCACCCAAGTCAGGATAAGTGGGTAAGGATGATTGTATGCAATGTTTGTTCAACCACAAATTAAATGTTGAAAAAAATAATTTGATTATATATCCTTTGATTTTAAATGGTAGAGATCTAAGCACCAAAAGACAATTAAGCAATGACGTAAAGAGTTTTTTTCATAGGTGCACATGTGATCCTGGCCTGCCGAGACTTGGAAAGAGCACACACTGCAGCAGAGGAGATCAGGAAGAGGAGTGGAAATGGGAATGTGATAGTGAAGAAGCTGGATTTGGCTTCACTACAATCTGTCCGAGCCCTGGCTAAAGACATCAAGGAGAGTGAAGACAGACTAGACATCCTCATCAATAATGCAGGTAATAGGTTACAAGATGTAACCCTGTGATTCCCTAACCCAATGATTGATACATATTTACTTTTTGGGGGGAAAAAAGGAAAACCAACACTTAATCCAGCTTAAGAACAAAACCTATGAAATATAATTTATAGAGGTATGGCAGGTATCCTGTGAATAAGAGAGAATTATAAACTACTCCTTAACGCAGTATCTCCAGATTATGCTCAGTTTTTACACCAAAACCACATTTAACATGGTTCATAGAGTCTGGTTCCAAACACCTTTCTGTATAATCCTCCAAATTTATGTTTTGTGTTTAATGAAAGAAAAGGCTTTATCCTGCCAGGCCTTCCAAATAGCTTTCAATAAAGGGAGCTTCTATATGAGATTTCAGCTTCATTAGTCATTGTCACATGAATATCACTGTCATATTTAGAAATTGATATAAATAAAACCCAAAACGTAATGTAATATGTAATATAATAATGATGGCTCTTTTTACATTTTTTTATCAAATTGGTAAAGATGGGATAAAAGCTTAAATGTACATTCATTTTATGTTTTTCTGTTAAAGACAATTAGCTAGGCAGCAAGGTGGCACAGTGGGTGGCACAGTGGGTAGCACTGTCACATCACAGCAAGAAGGTCCTGAGTTTGTTTCCCAGGTGGGGTGGCCCAAGTCCTTTCTGTATGGAGTTTGCATAATCTCCCAGTGCCTCCATGGGTTCCCTCCCACAGTCCAAAGATATGCATGCCAGGTGTATTGGAGATACTAAATTGCCCCCTCGATGTGAGTGTGTTTTTGTCTGCATGTCTTCTCTGTGATGGACTGGCAACCTGTTCAGGGTGTTTCCCTGTCTTTTTCACCCAATGAGTGCTGGGATAGGCTCCAGCCCCACGTGTGACCCTACAAAGGATATGCAGTTATGAAAGTGAGTGAGTGAGGTAATAGGCTCAAATTCCTACTGAAAATACAAGAAAACAGAACATTAATGACAAATCATAATGTTTTTCAAAATTATTTTCTTTATATTACTTTAATTTGAACTGTGCATTTTAGGCAATGCTTAATACCAAGGAGTAAATTACAGTTTATTGAGGTGCTCCTATTTAATAATATTTAATATTTCATTGTGTATTTAAGTTGTTGTGAAAGTATTGTCTAGTCACTTATTTCTTTTTCCAAGGAATTATGATGTGCCCAAAATGGAAGACTGAAGATGGCTTTGAGATGCAATTTGGGGTGAATCACCTCGGCCATTTCCTTCTGACTAACCTTGTTCTGGATCAGCTGAAGAAATCAGCACCCAGCCGTATAGTTAATGTTTCTAGCTTAGCGCATGAGAGAGGTAAAGACATTAATTCATTTCATGTGAATATGTAAGAATCATGATGCTATCTACTTCACTTCAATTGCAAAAAAAAGTTTTAGGCAGGTGTGAAAAAATGCTGTAAACAAAGAATGCTTTCAGAATTTATAAATAATGATTTGTTTATTTTTATCAATTTACAAAATGCAAAGTGAGCGAACAAAAGAAAAATCTAAATTCAATATTTGGTGTTACTACCTTTTGCCTTCAAACCAGCATCAATTCTTATAGGTACACTTGCACAAAGTCAGGGATTTTGTAGGATTAGAGTCAGGTGTATGATCAACCAATTTTACCAAACAGGTGCTAATGATCATCAATGATTCCACCAATGGTTGGAACAACCTACCAGCCGAGTTCCTTAAAAAACTGTGTGCAAGTGTGCCTAGAAGAATTGATGTTGTTTTGAAGGCAAAGGGTGGTCATGCCAAATATTAATTTTCAAATATTGAAAAGAGATTTCTCTTTTGTTCATTCACTGCATTTTGTTGATTGATGAAAATAAATGATTAACATTTCTGTTTTTGAAAGCATTCTTTGTTTACAGCATTTTTTTTTTTACACCTGCCTAAGTTTTGCAGTACGTATATATGTATGTATTTTTTTTTTTTTTTTTTTTTTTTATCAATATGTATAACATCACATGCATTATTTCATGTGATTATAAGGGTTTGAAAAGTGCAATATAAAAAAATTAATGATAGTAATGGATTAATGGTTTTGTAAACATGCATTTTCTATTTATACTTTTGATTAAAATGAAAGGCTATAAATTAAATAAGCATAAATCCTTGTTTATGAGAATCCCACCTAATATCAGAACTTGCAAATCTTGATGGTGCTATCTAAGCAGTTTAGTAAACAGAAAACTGTTTAAAAAAGTATCAGTTAGCAGGGAAGTAACCACATTTTAAACTCTACATGAACAATTTTTTTTTAACCAGAGAAATGGGACACTTGGATTCTACCTGCCATGTATGGTTAATTCAAATCTGAGTTAAAAATTAAAAATATATTGCTTGCTTTTTTTCTTGTTTCATAAAAGCCATAGACGTATTGTGGAATTCTGTATTCTTATTTTTCCATTAATTTCGTTAATCAGAGGTCTTGTTTTCAAGGCCAAATCTATTTTGATGACATAAACATGGACAAAAACTATGATCCGCATAACAGTTACAGGCAGAGTAAGCTGGCAAACATTCTGTTTAGCCGCGAGTTGGCAGTCAGACTGAAAGGTGAGCTAACTCTTGCATTCATTTATTCAGTAGTTCCTTTCACTCACAATTTGGCATTTATATTCTTGCATGTCATCTTTTACTATCCATTACCATTTGTGTGTCTTCTAGGTACGGGTGTTACCGTTTATTCTCTTCATCCTGGAGTTGTTCATACCGAGCTGGGTCGGCATTTTTTCCCCATTGCACCTCTGTGGATGAGGGTGTTGTTGGCAACCTTAAAATTTCTGTTTAAAACTCCCTGGGAAGGGGCTCAGACCACAATCTACTGTGCTGTGGATGAAGGTCTTCGGAATTCCACTGGTCTATACTACAGGTCTGTTTTGTATGGAGTTCTAATTGTTAACAATTTGCACATTGATTACATGCATTGCTGTTTTCATGTGGGAGGTGGATTAAAAGTGTAATCAGTGTTCTATGGAGTTGTGTGTGGGTTTGGTTTTTTTTTTTTTTTTTTTTTTTTTCTTTTTTTCTTTTTTTCCTTCCATTTTGTAAGCATAATGAGAATTGTTCAAAAAACTTATGTTTCCAGTGAGGCAGCATTGTATTTTCTATGTTAATATTTAATATTGAAGTTAATCATTCACAACTTAAGTTTTTAATTTACCATGCATATTTGTGTTTACAAACTTATAATCTATACAAACCTGAATGTAACATTTCATTTTAGTTTTGAGAACTACATCTAAAAATGTAAAAAAGCATTGTCAAATGATGAGGAATACAGAAAAAGGCATAGTACTTTCATTTTAATGTGTTGATGTATTATGTCATGTTTAAAGTCATATTACTTCAGTACACATCAGTTATCAAAGAGAACTCCCTTTTCAGTAAAGTTGATTTTTCAGTTTTAAGAAAAATTATACCAAAACCTCATCACTTAAATTTAATTTTTTCAATGTAAAGTTACACAAAATATTCAGTGTCCACTCCCTATCTATTTGCTAATACACTATTGAATAGCAGTTTTAAACTTTTAAAAAATAACATTTTCAATTGACTTTCCTTTTTTTATTCCAGCATTAGCTGGCATTGCATTATGATCTTGTCTAATCTCCTATTACATTAACATGGCAGTAGGGTTGTTAAGAATAAAATGTAAAGAAATGTGGGCAAATCAAATAGTATATTTAGCACTGGGGTAATTCCTCAGTATATTGTCGCTGTACAAAAACAATCATTTATCACTTTATATTGCTTGAGATTTCATGATGAACAAAACAATAAATCTGGTACAAACTTGATAGAGTAAAATGTTTATGATTTAGCAGTAATTAGTAAATAGTAATTAGTAGTAAAGAGTGTTTTGTTTCCTCCTGCGACGCAACTATGATTTGAACTTTTCCTGAAATTTTTATGCTTTTCGTTTGCTTTTTTATGTACTTGATAGTGACTGTGCACCTAAACAAGAAGCTCCTCAGGCAAGGGATGATACCGCAGCCCGTAAACTGTGGGACCTCAGTGCCGACATGGTCAGTCTGGATTGAAGAGGAGTAAGCCTTTAATATCTACATGTTCAATCTTTATTTCTGCTTTCTTCAAAGCTTCTGGCCAGTCTATGGCCAGTTCAGAATGTCATGAATGTACATATACAAATTAACAGGAATGAAGGAACAGGTGTTTTAATATCAGAAATATGACCACACAAGATTTATCAGCAATTTTTTCTTTTTTCCACATTTCTATTTTAATGTGATGCACTGTCATGTATATATGTGCTGTAATAATGACCGTATTATGTAAATTGAAATATGGGCTATATAAAAAAAAAAAAAAAAAAAAAAAAAAAAAGTGGTCCTGGAGAGCCCCTACATATTTTAGTATTTTTTTTTCCTCATGATTTCATTCATCTGCAAACTTTTTCATTTCAAAATATACCTATTTATATCAATGATATGAAAGGGATTAATAATTCAGGTTGGTTAAGGTAAACATTTTTAAAAGAGAACCAACTGATGGCTTTCTATTTAAACTATATATTTAATAAATATACTATATCTGAGACGATGATGATGATTATGATTTTGCCAATGTTCCTGCATGTAACTCAAATTATTTCTATAGTTTTATTTTGCTAATTACAACCAGGGAAATGTCTAAAATCACTTCATTTCAATTGGTTTGAAATGCATATGAAATGCTCTGTAGCACAGAAATGTACTGTCCGAATTCACTACAGTAATTGCGTTAGTGTAAACCAAATGTCCAATGTCAAAACTTCTTTAAAATCTTTCATAGAAAACTGTTGCATGAAATTGTTAGACTGTAATAGTGACATAAAGGTTAATTGTCATTTTGGATAGTAAATAAAATTACATTTCCATTATACATTGCAACCTACTGTCTCCTATCCCCAAGAGAGAGAAAGTAAGTTTCTCTCCAATTCACAATTTCACATCAAACCACTATGACTGTCTGTCTTCTTTTGAACACATTTCATTTGAACACAACATAATTAAAAAGAATTTTGAATTCAAAACATTGCATTCAGCATTTCTTTGAATGTGAGTAGGTCAAAACCAAATGTTTAGTGCTGTGGCCCACTAGGAACCTGATAGCAGTCCAGAGTGAAAGCTAATTAGGATGAGTTGTTTTGTTTTACTACATTTAGTAGACTCTCTTATCCATTTCCGAATTAA
This sequence comes from Hepsetus odoe, assembly GCA_017165825.1. Classification (NCBI taxonomy): domain Eukaryota; kingdom Metazoa; phylum Chordata; class Actinopteri; order Characiformes; family Hepsetidae; genus Hepsetus; species Hepsetus odoe. The sequence continues at coordinate 11,178,699 of CM029380.1, read as the reverse complement.
CGGGACGGGCTCCCTGAAGCAATTCCCACTACCCCACAACCACCACCCATCCTTTCTACATACAGTCATATAATGTAACATGATTGTTTCCATTTGTAAAGTGTATAGTTTGTAGGAGGCTGAATACCAAAGGCCCAAACACAGCCAGGAGAATACATAAAACCAAGAGCTCCCTTACTCCCTTAATCCCTTACTGCCTGATCAGTTTAAAGAAATATCACTTAATAACGATTTACTTTTGTCCTAGATTTAAGATAACTTTGATAGTACAGTAAAATAAAGCACATTTACAAAAAAAAAAACATGCACATAAACAGTTTTGGTAATCATAAAGAATCTAAACATCACAATGCTTCTGGAAAACTGTCCTCTTAACTGTCCTAAAATGGCACAGGTTGTAAGTGTCAGGCACATGCCCTTATCAGTTCTCCGTCCAACAGATTCACCATCGTTAGCTGGGCTGGAAAAGTGATAAGGAGATGTGAGCGACTATGAGAAGAATCTCCAACACAGAACTGAGTGCTATCTCCACTGACCTTCAGACAAAATTAACGCCACTGAGCTGTGGAGTCAAGTGTCTTCATCAAGCATCTCCAGCAGTCGCTGTTAGTAAGAACAACAAAGTAGGAAGGATTTATGTTGTTGCCTTTTTATCCACATTTGTCAGATGCCAAATTCAGAAAAAAAAAAAGATTTCCTGTTTCCTGTGTCAGGTGCTACAGTCTCTCTTTTTCAGATAACATTTTCCTAATAAATTACTATGATTAACATTTTTCCATCTAATAGTCTTCATAAAGCTCAGCTAAACATTGAGCATCCAATGTAACCTACTGTAGACGTACCATGCTAGGGAGTTTTATTTCCCTCTCTACTCCACCTACCTCCATTTCAATTCTCAATCAGGGTTGCCCTCACAGCCAATGGTTGAAGTCTATTTGTGCTTTACCCTGACTGTCACAACAATTAGCCAGTGAATTAAAGAGAGGAGGGATGACTGGGGGCGTGTACTGCTCAGGTGTGGCAGCAGTCACATTCCAATATTCACATACCTGTCAGCTTCACTCCTCTTCTGCTTCCCTGGAGACAGAGAAAGGCAATGACAGCACTCTTCCCACACCCTTTAGAGATGGGGGGGGGGGGGGGGGGTACTTTGAATTGTCCCTCATATGTCAAAATAGCTTAATATAACTTTACCCTAAATAATTCATGAACCATAAGGAATACTTATAGTGGTTCTTTTTATCTTCATATCTTGCTTTCTTTGATTTCTACTACTTCTGGTAAATCCTTTATTTTTAACTGCTGACTTTTGTAATTAGCTGTTGTTGTGTAGTTGACTGTTTGCAGAGTAATAAAAGTAAACTGCTTCTTTATGCTTAAGGAGAAAGGTTCTATCCTTTATTATTCCTGTATTATGTTATCTGTGTACTCCTTTAATTAAAACTGAACAGGCAATCCCTAACAGGTACGGGCATTGTCATAACATTGCTTCTGGCAAAGTGCATTGAAGTAATAAGTAAAGAGTAAAAGAACTCACAACTAAGGTGTGTGTGTGTGTGTCTGTGTCTATGTGTCTGTCAAAGGCAATTTCACAATGTAGGTTTTCATCATTCTAATTTTTATGAGAGTAATGAACATTGGACACATAGCACTGACTAAATCAGTTCAAAACATGAATTTTTCATTTCTTGGCTTAGTTAGGAGTAGTGGTTGATTTAATTTTGTTTTGGATTATTATTTTTGTTGTAATATCCAACCTGTTTTCTTCCTTAGTTTCTTTATTGACTGTGAGACATTATCTTTCAAAACATTGGATACTTGAGACTTGTGATAAGAAGCAAAAGTAATCTTTGGATTTGGATTTCCATGTAAACGTAGTGCAACAACATTTCACAGTTGACCAGTATTTCACTAATCCTGTACTAGCAAAATCTTTCTGTAGGTTTTTGTCTATTTAAGTCTCTTGCTTTGTAAGTGCCATTTATATTTAGTATATTTGTGTGTGTGTGTGTGTGTATAATACCTTTGTATTCTGTTTATTGTATTATTATATTGCAGAAATGTTATATTTATTATTGTTCCATTGTTCCATTAAAAATAAATTGTAATAGTTTTCATGTCCATGTGCTTTTGTTTTGACCCTTTGATCTGCCCTAGTCCTGTCTCATCACAACTGATTCCTGTTCATATCTCTGTCCTTTTCCCAGGAGTTGTGTTGCATTGTGTGTTATATCTCTCTCTGTTTCTCTCTGTGTTTGCTGATTCTTAGTCTTGTTGTTGCCTGGCTGTCTTGTCATTAGACCTGCTTGTCTCTGGAGTGTACTTTTGTGGTCTACATTTTGCTTTGGCTCATCATGGTTTTCTCTGTCTTAGCCCAGCATCGTTCAGCCTTGACTAGCCGTCAATAGCCATGCCTTGTTTAATTTTGTTTAGTCATTTCTTTTGATGCTATTGATTTATGTCCTTGTTTAGTTTGGTTAGAGTTCATTTAGCGTTTTTTTAATTATATACGCAGCTTGCACATGCTTCTCTAACTAAAGCTTTTCTAACTCAAATTAGAAAACTAGAAAATCAGTGTTTTATTTTATTAGTACTATATATAACTTGTGTATTTAGAATCATTGAACAATACAAAACCTTATTAAATGTATTACTACTTACATTTCAGTTTAAATCTTCATTAAGGTAGCATACTTTTTACATTTGATGTATCAATTTGCACAGTTGTATCTATAGAATAATGGCCATCTATAAAAAAATGTTTTAGCTTGTGTAGTGTAGTTAGAACTTAAATCGAAAAATAACGAAAGTGTCCAAAATGAGATGAGCTCCACATATTTTTTTTCTGCCTCAATGATCATTTTGTTGGTGATGCTTGCTGATGTCTTAGCATGCCTGTGTTGGGGTGAGGGAGCCATGGACTCTAAAAGCTTTGTGACTGATTATCTAGCTGAGTTCCTCTGGACTGTGTGAAAGTCCCCTGTTAAGCAAACAGACCTTGTTCACCCTTTATCTGATCCCAGAGTTCCGCCTGAATCAGACACCAGACTCACTCATGCAGGTAATTGGAGATCTGTTAAAACATCTTCAGCGCTGGATCAGGATTACTGAGCTTGCATTCCCATCATCACCATTCAATATGTTATTGTTTTGATTTTCACTTTGGGTTAGTAAGAGCTGCAGAGGCGGATCTATCTGCAGGACACATTTATGGCACATTTATGGCATCAGAGAAGTGTTTGCCCATTAACATTTATTTTCCTCAATGTACATTCCTTTCTAAATTGTAGTTCTGACTTCTTATGTCTGTTTATTCATAATTTTTTTGTAATCTTCAAAGTCACTTATGAATGACTGAAATACAAATGTAAAAATTTTAATTTTACTCATGTGAAAAAAGTTACTTTATCAACCATCTTACACTGTTTGGGGTCAAATGAAATGAAAATTAAGTTACTGAACTATATCAATTAGTAAAGGAACTCTTTGTGAACAGAACACATTTTTTACTTCTAATGCAGACCTCACCACTCTCAGATTGTCCATATCCTGTACCACTCTGATGTGCTTCTCTGCCACTCCAAACTTCTTTATACAATACCACATCTTCTAGGCGCTCCTCAGAGTAAATACTTAATCTGTAGTGCTCTTAGTTGACATGAAACCAAACTGCTGCTCACTAACCTTGACCTCTTTTCTTATCCTAGAGTCTAACAATATTTCCCATAACTTAATGCTGTGACTTCACCCTCTATAGCCAATACAGTTCTGCATATCATCCTTATTATATAGTATACTACAGTCTCCTTAGGCATCATCTTACTTTTCAAGATTGTGTGAGACAATCTGGTTAAAAATTCCTCTGCCATCACTTCCTAACACCTCCATGCCTCCACCTGTATTTTATCTGGACCAACAGCCTGTCTATTCTTAATCTATTAATTCCATTAAGATCTTAGGAATGTAAATACTAAGAACTGGGACAAAAACTTTGATAATTATCTGGCGCAGCAATGTCTGACTGATATACAAGAATGGACTAAGACACACCTAAGATACACCTAACACAGCTAATAAGGTAAGTGACGAGGTATCACCAGGTGTACAGAAGCAGAACTAGGGTTGGTTAGGATAGAAACAAGCAAAAGCATATGACTAGACATATATATATATATATATAGATGTGTATAAGAGACAGATATATATATATATATATATATATATATATATATAGCTGCTGTCTTGCAGCTTAACAGAATCTGGGTCTGAGCCCCTAATGAGCAAGCCAAAGGCAACATGTGCAAGGAAAACTCCCTAAAACTAAAAAAGAAACCTTGGGAGGAACCAAGACTCAGAAGGGGAACAAATGAAAGAATGCTCCTCTGGTAAACACAAGGTTATCATGAAGGAAAATTAGTGACATTACTAAAATGACGACTAATATTTAAAAAGTTAAACACTATGTCTAGGCAAGCTCTAACTGTGGTTTAAACACTGCGGTTTGATCCAGCATGTGAAGGTAAACCACTGAATTTGAGCATGAGCCTACATTTACATTTACGGCATTTAGCAGACGCTCTTATCCAGAGCGACTTTCATGTCCTAATTTCAGGGACAGTGCCCCTGGAGCAACTTGGGGTTAAGAGTCTTGCTCAGGAACCCAGTGGTGGTAGTGCCAGAGGTGGGATTTGAACCTGGGACCTCTTGATCCATAGGGCCGTAGGCAAGAACCCCACCACTAGACGACCGCCACCCACGAAAAATTTCTTTCAAATCTTTCACATCTTTCAAATGTGTATCAGAGGCAGCTCTATTGTGGGGCACTTACTGAGGAATTACACTATAAGTGCTACATACCACTTAAAATACATGATAATGCTAGTTGCAAGCTTAAGATAAAACTGTGAATATCTTTTACAAGATTCAGATATTAGTGCTTAATCTAGAATGGCAAAAAATATACTATGTGCAATACTGTTAGTTTTCACATACTACTATAGTCCTACAGGGATACCAGGGGAATTAAACAATCATATAGGTGTTTTTTTCACTCTATATTAGGTATGTTTTCATTTTCTTTGTTTAAAACGAGATTTGGCACAAATGAATTCACCATGATTTTGTGAAACATTCTCCTACCCATAGGCTAATGCCTGGTTAGTAAGTAAGTGCCACCACCAATGCACAAGCCTTATCTTTTTTATATATTTGTATGTACATTTTATATGTATAAAACTGAAGGGTAATCATATATTGGCCATAATGTGTCATAAATAACAAGCAAAATTTTAGTGCCACATTAAATGACTTCCAGCAATTTATACATTTCTTCCTTTCTTGGCCAAAACTGACTAAAGAGTATTTTTCCAGAATGCTGAAATAATCATTTGTGCTTTTACACTTCTGCTGACACCATGAATTTTCAACTAGTTATATCCATATCCCTAAGGAATACATATGAAATACACATAAAAAAATTCATAGCAGTACACACAGTTCTTTCCACACAAATAAAATGTTTAAAGAGACTTTCAAGGCATCAGGAACATGTATTTTATCAGCCAGTACCAAATAAGATCCTTTTTAAAATGTTAAAAAAAAAAAAAAATTGCATGCTCTGTGAAAGGCGCCTAGTATTACTTTAATGTATGCTGCCCTCCTTTGGATTTATGATGTACTGTATTTATTTTTCTTATGTTTCATACTTTAAGAATTGAGGAGGAAAATACGTTTTAATAAGCATAAAGACAAGTTTACCTATTTGTCATGTTAGCAACAATAATTATTTCTATATATAATAGAAGCAAAATATCTATTCTATTATAATTTTCAATAGTTCATAAGCAAACTGCACCTGGTGTCATTATAAAATGTTAGCATTTGTAGACATTATTTCATGCTTCTGTTTGCAATCATTTTGGTGAAGGAGCTCAGAGACATTATAAAATACCATCATTATTAAAAAGGGGAAGAGGTTTTCAAAGTCAACACTTGAAAACAGTGTAGGCCCAAAGTTAAGCTTATCCAATAAAATATGAGATATAGAACAATTTTGCATATATGATTAAATTTTAATGCCCCTCCCACACTCCTAAAATGTATTTTTGATTTTAATAAAAAGGCCAGTTGGTTAGAGCATGATGCTAAAAAAACCAAGGTTGCAGGTTTGATTCTACATACAGGCTCATTGGTGTAAGGGTGTGAGAAGTGCTGGGTACAAATCCAAGAGGAGCCCATCTTCAGGATACTGGTGGCCTAGTGGTGGGTTTGATTTCCCAAAGCAAAGGAAAACATTTCAATCATAGGGGAGAATGGGAATTGTATCATTGACTCATTGATTTTTCATGCTCAAATCTTGAAACATGACACCCAAATTTGTCTACTATAAAATCCAGGGGTGTCCAAACTGCGGCACGCGATCCATTTTTAATTGGCCCGCAGCAAATTCCAAAAATATACCAGAATATGGCCCGCATATGAAACCTGGCGGTATTGCATTTCTTGATTTTAACTCTAGGTGGAGCTACTGAGCTGATCAAGGAAGTCCCTCTACAAAACAAAATTAAAGAAAGAACATACACAGCGCACTGAAAATGACAACACCAAAGAAACGCAAGATAGCAAGCGAGTGTAGAAAATTTCAGGTACGGTGGGAAAATCTGTTAACAATTCAAACTTATTTGCATAACAAGCAAAAAAAAATTCCATTCATGAAAAGCAGTGTTGTAGGCTGATTTATTTAGTTTACTTAAATAAACCTGGTGAGGCAATACGTACTTCACCTCGAGTGAGTGGCCCAGCTGTTTTGTGTATTTTAGCACATATGGCCCTTGGTGAATAAAGTTTGGACACCCCTGATATGATCACTGATTACTCCACTACTGGGTTGATTTGTAACAGTAGCTGGGGATAGAATTAACAGTGAGAAGTAATTTGCTGAAATAAGATCAACACAATCCAATTTCTGCAAGAAATGTATTAAAGAATAAAAATTCCTGTTTCTTCCTCAAGTGCCTGTTTGACAAGTGTATCTGTCTTTCTCTTCCCACTGAGAGACTTCATTCTTCTTTGGGAAATGGACAGGGAGCAGATAACATTGAAGTGAACTTGACAATTTTGTCATTGTGAACCCCACAGCACTGCAAAACAAAGTGAATCAAAATGAAAAGCTTCTAAGCATTGCACCAACTTGCTAAACACAGCAAACATGCAGTTACTGTGTGGGGGCGGCATTACGTTCGAGTCGTCATCAACACCGATACCGCGAGACTCCAGCCGAAGCACCCGGATGCTTACAGCCTCATCTCAGGAGTCCTTAAACATACATCGCGTTCCACATTATTATGCAAATGATATTTCTTTCTGATTTTCCTAAATAGTCGATGTCATCACCCTTTAGAGTATAATTCGAATGTTACTGTACAAATCTCCGAATGATGTTGATGAGTTTCTAAACATTTTATAGGTTGTAAAGAACTGAAAATGGTCATTGGTTGAATTTGCAGCATTAGGATAGGTCATATTTACTGAAATCAGAGTTTCTGTTCGAATTTCTTTGCAGGATGTCAGAATAGCCTCCCAGAGCTGCTGTTTGGATGTGAACTGCCTCCCACCCTCAGATCTATTGTTTGAGGATGCTCCAAAGGTTCTCAATAGGATTGAGGTCAGGGGAGAATGGGGCCACACCATGAGTTTCTCTCCTTTAATGCCAATAGCAGCCAATGATGCAGAGGTATTCTTTGCAGCATGAGGTGCATTGTCATGCATGAAGATGATTTTGTTCAAAAAGCACAGTTCTTCTTTTTGTACCATGGAAGAAAGTGGTCAGTCAGAAACTCTACATACTTTTCAGAGGTCTTTTTTACTCTTTCAGGGACCCTGAAGGGGCCGACCAGCTCTCTTCCCATGATACTGATCCAAAAGGGATCTTAGAATTTTAGCAGCTGCTCTCTTAATGTGATGTATTTCTCTGGCAGAAACCTTCCTCATTGTGTCTTTATCTGCATGAACCCGTGTGTGCTCTGACACAGCCACAAATCTCTTAACAGTATGATGATTATGCTTAAGTTTTTGAGAAACATTTATGGTTTTGATACCTTGTCCAAGGCATTCAGCTATTTCATGCTTTCGGCAGCAGAGAGATCCTTTTTCTTTCCCACTAAAAAACAAAACATATAATCTATATGACACTTACATACAATTTGCATAATAATTTGGAACATGGTGTATATCCTTGAGCTACACACTCAGTACCTTCATTAAGTTTGTCAGCTATTCCACCAGAGAGAAGAGCCATACGGTCGTACAGCCATTCCACCTCTGGGCAGATCCGACAACCTGGAGTACCTCCTACTCCAAGTGAGACTTGTGAAAATGAAGCCAGCCAATGTTCTCTGCTTGCCTCACAGAGGAGAACATATATGGTCTCACAGACCGTGTCATGACGTCTATTGATTTTGCCAAATCAATATGCAGACAACGAAACAGAATTCCATACTGGATTGGTTGAGGCCCAGGTTAATAATGACCACCACCAGTGCTGTTAGCCTACAGTGTGCTGGTGGAAATTGGTCTACTGTTGGCCAAAGCAGAAGAAGAAGTGGAAGAAGGCATGTCTAGATGGAGGAGGAGAGAAAGAAGGGGAGGAGAATGGAAGTGAGAGTAGGGACTTTGAATGTTGGCAGCATGACTGGTAAAGGTAGAGAATTAGCTGATATGATGGAGAGAAGGAAAGTTGACATTTTGTGTGCAAGAGACTAGATGGAAAGGTAGTAAGGCTAGGTGTATTGGAGGAGGGTTTAAATTGTTTTACCATGGTGTGGATAGAAGGAGGAATGGAGTAGGTGGTATCCTGAAGAAAGAGTATGTGAAGAGTGTTTTGGAGGTGAAGAGGTTGTCAGGGAGGGTGATGAATTTGAAGCTGGAAGATGAAGCTGTAATAATGAATTCTGGAGTGATTTAGATGAAGTGATAGAGATTGTACCCAGGGGAGAGAGAGTGGTGATTGGTGCAGATTTTATCAAGGAGAAGAATGCTGAAGGTCAGATGTCTGTAGATTTTGCAAAAAGGATGGAAATGGCTGTAGTTAATACTTATTTTAAGAAGAGGGAGGAGCAAAAGGAGACATATAAGAGTGGAGGATGATGCTCACAGGTGGATTATATCATTTGCCGGAGGGTAAGTCTGAAGGAAATTGGAAACTGCAAAGTAATGACAGGGGAGAGTGTAGCTAAACAGCATAGGATGGTGGTCTGTAGGATGACCTTGGAGGTCAAGAAGAGAAGGAAAGTGAGGACAGAGTTGAGGATCAAGTAGTGGAAGCTGAAGAAGGAGGACTGCAAGGTGGAATTTAGGCAGGGGTTAATACGGGCGTGTTGCAGAGCTGCCGGACTGCTGGTAAACTACTGCGGAAGTGATAAGGCAGACAGCTAGAAATATACTTGGTGTGACATCTGGAATAAAGGAGGATAAGGAAGCCTGGTGGTGGACCTGAGAGGTACAGGAGTATATACAGAAGAAGAGGGAAGCAAAGAAGAATTGTGACAGTCAGAGAGATTAAGAAAGTAGACAGAGGTGTACAAGGAGATGAACCACAGGGCGAAGAAAGCATTGTCGAAGGCCAAAGATAAGGTGTTTGGTGAATTGCATGAGAGGTTGGACAATAATGAGGGAGAAATTGACCTTTACCTACTGGCTTGAGAGAGAGATAGAGCATGGAGGTGTTTAGGTGAGATGACAGTTAAGTTTCTGACCACATTGTTTAACACAATCTTGGGAAGTGAGAGGATGCCTGAGGAGTGGAAAAGAAGTGTACTGGTACCGATTTTCAAGAATCAGGGTGATGCACAGAGCTGTAGTAACTATAGAGGGATAAAGTTGATCAGCCACAGCATGAAGTTATGGGAAAGAGTAGTGAAAGCTAGGTAAAGAAAAGAGGTGAGGATTATTGAACAGCTGTATGGTTTCATGCAGAGAAAGAGCACCACATATGCAATGTTTGCTCTGAGGGTGTTGATGGAGAAGTACAGAGGTGGTCAGAAATAGTTACATTGTGCCTTTGTGGACTTGGAGAAAGAATGTGATAGGGTGCCTAAAGAGGAGTTGTGGTTTTGTATGAGGAAGTCAGGTGTTAGAGAAGTATGTGAGAGTAGTTCAGGATATGTATGATGGCAGTGTAACAGTGGTGAGATCTGCAGTGGGAATGATGGATGCATTTAAGGTAGATGTTGGATTACATCAAGGATCAGCACTGAGCCCATTCTTGTTTGAAATAGTAATGGACATGTTGAAAGATTAGGTTAGACAGGAGTCTCCATGGACGATGATGTTTGCTGATGATATTGTGATCTGCAGTGAGAGTAGAAAGCAGCTTGAGGAGAACCTGGAGAGATGGAAATATGCTCTAGAGAGGAGAGGAATGAAAGTGAGTATATCAAAGACAGAATACATGAGTATGAATGAAAGGGAGGAAAGTGGAGTGGTTAGGGTGCAGGGAATAGAGGTGACAAAGGTGGAGGAGTTTAAATACTTGGGATTGTCGTGGAAAATTGAAGTGTGAGCCTAAGTCTGAAACTTTTTCTAAGTCAGAAGTCAAACGAAGTCAAAAATCAAGCGAAGTCAGAGAGATGGGGCACAACCAATTTACTGAAGAGTTTCAGCAGGCGTGGTCCAGTGGGAGCAGCTCCAAATGCTCATCCCAACTTCGGACTTTAAATACATTTCAATCACCTTTAAAATTGACATAAATACATCCTATTAACAGTTTTCCACCAATAATATTCAATGCTGTCATGATTAAAACCTCAGTTCCCCCGCTTTTGCCACTTCACCAACAATAGACAAAGGTCTTTTCACTGATGGCTCCCTGTCTTATCCACCACCAACATTTCAAGGTTTCTTCCTATAAGGTTTCCCACTTGTAAACACAGCTGCTTGATTAAAAATGTAACTGTTTGCTACTGGCTGTCTATGGGAACTATTGTTCAATTAAAAATGTAACTCTGTACTGCTGGATGTTTTCTGGGAACTCGTGAGACAGCATAAGACACTGGACAAATGTTACTATTTGCAGGTGCAACTGCTTACTTTCCCATGGGAACTCGATGGTGTGAGACACTGTAGGACAGGGACAAAAGTAAAAGGATTTTTACTATAGGATCAACAGTTCAGTGTAACAGCGAGTGGAAGAGAGGTGAAGAATAGAGTGCAGGCAGGTTGGAATGGGTGAATAAGAGGAGGCAGAGCTGGAGTTAAAGATGGTGAGATTTTCATTGGTTGTGACAAGGATGGACAGGATTAGAAATGTGAGGGACAGCTCAGGTTAGACGTTTTGGAGACAAAGTGAGAGAAGCAAGGTTGGGTTGGTTTGGACATGTCCAGAGGAGAGATTATTTTGGAAGGAGGATGTTGAAGATGGAGCTGCCAGGAAAGAGGAAAAGAGTAGAAGACCAAAGAGGAGGTTTATGGACATGGTGAGAGAGGACATGCAGGTGGTTGCTTTGAAGCAGGAAGACACAGAGGACCGGAAGAAATGGACATGTTTGATCCACTGTGGCAAGCCCTAAATGGGAGCAGCCGAAAGATAAAGAAGACTGAGGTCCTAGTCAGGAGATGATGCAGACTTCATTCCTCCAAAGCAGCAGACCCTGACAGTATCAGTCCACAATTGCTCAAGATCTGCACCTCACAGCTCTGTGAAGTCATACTTAGGATCTTCAACATCTGAAAGGTTCAAGTGCTATGGAAACTATTCTGTCTGTTTCCTATGTTAAAGAAGGCCTTGTCTGACTTGTCCACACATCATGAAAGCACTGGAGAGACTGATCTTGGAAATCCTTCTCCCTATGATATCTAATTGCATTGGACCCCCTACAGTTCTCCTACAAGGAGAGGACTGAAGTGGAAGATGCCATTGTCTCCTTGCTGCATCAGGTCTACAGCCACCTTAAAACTGGAGGAACTCTTAAGGATCATGTTTTTTCTCAAGTGCTTTCAACACAATCCAGCCAGCCCAGCTGGGCAGTAAACTGCGATGTGACTCCCTTAGTTTTGTGGCATATCTGGCTGAAGGCCACAGTATACAGTATAGTAGGCTACAGGACTGTGTTTCTAACAGTACTGTGTAGTGCAGATGCTCCACAAAGGACAATTCTCCTGACTTGGACCTCAGTCTTCTTTTTCTAGCATTGAAACAGCACTAGTGAAAATAGTACACGATGTGTTAATGGCATCTGACAAAGGGTTGGTATCCTTACTGGTACTCCTCAACCGTAGTGCAGCATTTGACACCATAGACCACAATATCTTACTGCACAGACTAGAAAACCTGGTTGTATAACAGGAACAGCCGTCTCCTGGTTTAAATCATACCTGACCAACCACTATCAGTTTGTTAACGCAAGGGAAGAATCCTCAGTTCCTACAAAAGTTAGTCATGGAGTTCCACAAGGCTCTGTCCTAGGCCCCCTACTCTTCATATTATGTATGTTCCCTCTGGGTTCAGTTATCCAGAAACATAGAACCAGCTTCCACTGGTATGCTGATGACACACAGTTATATATCTCAGCTAAACCTGAAGATAACCTCAGACTTTTAGGTTTAATGCTAGATTTTCCTAATCTTAAAATTAATTTTAAGCATTCTGTTAAAAGCCTGGGCATCACAATTGACTCGGATCCGTCTCTAGATACACACATCGGAAAGATCACTAAAATAGCTTAGCTCCACCTTAGAAACGTATATTTACTGGCAACTACCATTATACAGGGTTCTACTCTATCTTTCTTTCCTTTTATTTCCGGTGTCGACCAAAAAAAGGAGGATGGGTTCCCCTTTTGGGTCTTGGTCTCTCCCAAGGGAGATCGACAGGCGGATTGGGGCAGCGTCCGCAGTGATGCGGGCTCTACATCTTTCCGTCATGAAGAAGAAGCTGAGCCAAAAGGCAAAGCTCTCAAAGCAAAGCCGAAATTAATGTCCTCCTCAGGATGTCTGGGCTCTCCCTTAGGGATAGGGTGAGAAGCTCAGTCATCCGGGAGGGGCTCAGAGTAGAGCCGCTGCTCCTCCGCATCGAAAGGCGCCAGATGAGGTGGTTCGGGCATCTAATTAGGATGGCCCCTGGACGCCTCCCTGGTGAGGTGTTCCGGGCACGCCCCACCGGAAAGAGACCCCGGGGAAGACCCAGGACACGCTGGCGAGACTATGTCTCTCAGCTGGCCTGGGAACGCCTTGGGATCCGCCCGGAGGAGCTGGAAGAAGTGGCTGGGGAGAGGGAAGTCTGGGCATCCCTGCTGAAGCTGCTGCCCCCGCGACCCGACCTCGGATAAAGCAGAAGAAAATGGATGGATGGATGGATGGGTTCTTCACTTGCCACTTTGCCTTTCTCAGAAGTTCTGCAGGGACACCACTGCTTCCACTGTCTAGGCATGCTGTAAAAGGAGAAGATTACATAATAAATCATCCTAAACAGATTATTGTATCTTTTCTAAAACAGCTGTTCTTGCCTGAAATTCGTTTTTCTGTGGTAGCAGCTACAAGGTCGCTTAAAGAGACATGCCACTTCTCTTGAGAACTCAGAAAGTAATTGGGAGTAATTGATGACGTCGCCAAAGCTATTTTCCTATTGGTTAAACTCACCACGTTAAACTAACTCAGTGTTACTCCCTTATTAGTATTGTGGTGCTTTGGAACTTTTTCCAGTAGACAAGGTAGGACCCGTTAATATGTAACGAATTATAATAAGAGGTGACATACAGGAATGTACTGGAAAAAAATGAAATCACTTTAGGATTTTTGACCAGGGAAATGTTCAGTCAGGCACATAAACTCTGCCGCTTTATTGCCTAGTAGTGCAGTCGATGTGTGTATTAAACACACTTGCATATTGAAGAACGCACTTCTTCACCGGTAAAATGGCACAGGAGCGAAGAAAGTAAAATGTCTAAAGGATGCAATTTTGGGCGTAACGCTCGCGTATGTTCACTAAACGGTAGGATTGATCCAGTGAAGGGATAATCCAGCAGCAGGTCTAATGATCTGCCTGCCTGCAGCCCGAGATTGCCCGCCCCCAAACGCGCGAGTTTCCATAACCCGCTAACTAGCATAGCATAGCATAGCATAGCATACTATAAAATATTCAACGGAAACAGTGGTAATGGTTTATTATTTTCAGCAATATTCTCTTCTGTTTTCATTTAAAGTATTTTCCTGGAAACCCAATCTCATTACACGAGAGAAATTCGTTTTTTAGGTTTTAAGTTTCTGAGTTGGACATATTGATCATTTTATGCTGGAGCTCCAGAAATCTGACACAAGCTTTAGTTTAAGATAGCAACTGCGATCTTCCGTGGAGTCCTGTATGGACTCTCAGCAAAACTTGGAAACGTGTCTAATATTATTTCAGGTGTTTTTTTTAGATATGAAAAGACAAGAGTGTTTTTCGCTTGAATTGAAGAAGGGGCCAAGGAAAACGCCAAAGATGCTCCCGAAATGTATGCAGAATAGCCCAAATGGCACCACATCAAAGAAGAGGGGAGACAAAAGACAGGTTCATTCACTCAAACACAGCAGCCACAGGATCCCTTGCATGTTATATAATAATCTGTGACTTAAAGTGACTGTCTGGACTGTCCTCAGAGAACAGAAAATGATGACACACAAGATGAAGCCAAATATACAGATTCATACAACTGTTCTTTAGTGAGTACATGAGGCATTTTTTTTCTCCCAAAACTCAGTCCCTAAGAATAATTAGTTTGCCCTCTGTTTATTTTTAGGATTACACTGAACACTTGTCTGAATATGAGCGTCAACGTCTAGAAAATATCAAGCAGAACCAAAAGTTCCTTTACACTCTCCAGCTCCCTCAGGTTGGCATTCTATTGAGTACAAAAATCTATTACCATAAAATAGCAATAAGAACCCTAATGGACCATTATTATGATATTATTATCTTGTCTGCAGATAACTCAAGCGCTGAAGCCAAAAGCTAAGTCTACTTACCAAGGGATCAATAAGTAAGTTCTCTCTTTATTTAACATTTCTCTTTAAACATTATTTTGAAGCCTTGTGAGTCTTCACATTAAATTATAATGTTGGCAAATACAGACATCACTTCAACATTTGCAACCTTCTCTGAATGTAGAGTAAAAGCTGTAGATGTGCAGCCCATACGGAAGTCGTTAAGGTTACAGAAGAAAGATCCTAACGCACCTCTTCTCTCAAAGGCTAGTGATGCTGTCACTGAGGAGAATGTAAAAAAAAAAATTGACAATGCTTGATTTTGAGAAAGTCCAATGTAATATTATCTTGTTGTTAATCTGAACAACTTTCTCTGTTAGGAGACTTTACCATGTAAAACAGAAGGACCTATCCAAATCGTTCCACTTAATGTTGATGACTTTAAGCTGCCTGAGAAGCTGCTTAAACTCTGGAATGAGGTTGGGAGAGTTTCTTGATTTGCCAGAATGTCATTCTGTCTTCTCTTCTTCCCAACTTTACTTTTGGTCAAATTTTTTTGGTCTAATTTGTGACAGGACTCCATAAAACAGGAACATCAGCCAGATCTAAAGAGGTAAGAAATATGTATTTATTTAATGAATCATTGCATTTTGGTAATTTTATGTAGAAAACTATTAAAGTCTACTAGCGCAAGCGACCATTATCTAGTGTGCTTGAAAGTGTTTTTGCCAAGGGTATTGTACAGTAAGAATAGACATGTTTGCTTCTGTTTCTAAAATACAAGACATTCTCTTTTAGGGTTTCTTTAAGACTATGCTAATTTATTTGTGTGCAGAGTAGCAAATATATATATATATATATATATATATATATATATATAATATATATATATATATATATATATATATATATATATATATATATATATATATATATGTATATATATAAAAATAGAGAAAGAGGAGATATATATATATATATATATAGCATATATATATATATATATATATATTGTTGTTAGTTAGCATATTATATATATATATATATTTTTATATATATAGTATATATATACCTCTTTCTTCATTTTTATATATATATATATATATATATATATAATAGAGAAAGAGAGTAGTTTAGGCTTCTGAGACTTGACATATAGATGTAAACCATTTAATCTGTTTGTCTTTCAGGTACCAGTCAGTGCTGCAGAAAATGTCCATAGATTCCAGTGCAGTTGTGAAAGTGGTGCAAAAACGCATATTTTCTGCAGCATTTCATCCTTGTTCCTCAAGTCTGCTCATGGCTGCAGGAGACAAATCTGGCCATTTGGGCCTTTGGAACTTTGTGAGTAAATGGTGGTAAAATCACTTAACTTACATAATACAGATAAGGTACACAATCTAATTTATTCTAAAATCAGTATTGGGTGTGTAAAGCTTTTTAAAAATCTTAATTTGAATGTTTTGGAATAGAAAATGTTACATAACATGTACAGTGTAGTAGATGTCTATTTATCTGAATGTGATTGTGTGACATCACGCACACCAAATGTAGTGTAAATTTTCCTGTTGTGGAATGTATCATTATTTTTTCATACTTTATGGCTTGAGCTGGGCATTGGCAAATGCCACTTTGCAGTATGAATTACAAATGTATTTTTTTGCAGTAAAATCACAATTTAGTTCTTTTTTTCCTCTTTAGCGCTACTACTTAAAAATCTCATAACAGTACCTTCCATGCACTCTCAGTACAGTAGATGCTGTGCAATTACTAGGCCACCCAGATCATAACCATATACCATTTGTTGGTGAATGTTATGCAAGCACTTGTCACTGATATACCAATGTGAATTACTTCAAGTAGTTTTAGTATTATTTACTGTCTCATCATTTTTTTCTGCCAATGATTCATCATCACAGGATGCCTGAAATGAATTAAAGACTATAAGTCTGATGGTGCCACAATAGTGTTTTAATCATTAGTGTTGTCCTTGTTTCCCAGGGCAGTAACTGGGGTGACGATGGTGTGCTTCTCTTTGAGCCCCACTCTCGTCCAATTAGCTGCATGGCGTTTTCCTCTCAACCTACCAAATTACTTTCAGTGAGCTATGATGGCTTTACACGCAGCATGGATCTGGAAAAGGCTGTATTTGAAGAGGTGTGAATGCATACATTGCTTAACAGTTTCCTTACACATAATGTGTACAGTATTTCACAATTCAAGTTAAGTCAAGTAGGATTTTATTGTCATTTCAACCATATACACACTACATAGTGAAACGAAATAACGTTCCTCCAGGACCCTGGTGCTACACATAAGATACGACATGAGACAAGACATAAGACAAACAGACAGTGCAACAACAACAGACAGAACAGTAGACAGAACATGCATTCGACGCTGCTTTGTTCTTGCAGTGATGCAGAACAAAGCAGCCCAGGTTACTGGCAATATGATGGAGCAGCAGTGTTTTGGTCAAAGTGCGGAGTGCAAAAATAAATACTACTTATTGCAATACTAAATACTGGTAAGTGTTGCAGTGGTAAAGTGATTCAGTTCAAGAGTCTGATGGCCAGGGGGAAGAAACTGTTTCTCATCCTGGAAGTGGAGGCCCGTATGCTGCGGAACCTTTTCCCGGATGGCAGGAGGGAGAAGAGAGTGGGACGGGTGTGAAGGATCATCCACAATACTGGTTGCTTTGCGGATGCAGCGGGTGGTGAAGATGTCCTGAACAGAAGGCAGAGGGACCACGATGATCTTCTCAGCTGTTCTCACTACCCGTTGTAGGGACTTGCGGTCTAAGACGTTGCAGTTCCCGTACCAGGCAGTGATGCAGCTGCTCAGGATGCTCTCGATGGTTCCTCTGTAGAAGATGGGTGGCAGAAGTAGCTTTCCTTAGTCTGCGCAGGAAATCGAGACGCTGCTGGGCTTTCTTTGTGATGGAGTTGGTGTTGAGGGACCACGTAAGGTTGTCTATTAAGTGAACACCAAGAAACTTGGTGCTCTGGACCATCTCCCCAGGTGAGGTGCTGATATTCAGTGGAGCGTGGTCCCGACGTGGTCTCCTGAAGTCAATAACCATCTCTTTAGTCTTGTCGACCATGGGTTCTCTGTGCGTAAGTTTGCTTGGCTGCTCTGATGGCCCGAGACAGGTTTGCCCTTGCTTTTCTTAGGGCAGCCTCGTCCCCTGACTTGAAGGCTTTGTCCCGGGTTCTCAGGAGTCGGTGCACCTCCGCAGTCATCCATGGCTTCTGGTTTGGTCGCGTGATGATGAACTTGGAGACAGTAACATCCTCAATGAACTTGCTGATGTAGCCAGTCACTGAAGCTGTGTACTCCTCCAGGTTGATGGAGTCGCCGTAGGTTGCAGCCTCCCTAAACATGTCCCAGTCAGTGTGTTCAAAGCAGTCCTGAAGAGCAGAGATGGCACCTGTGGGCCAGGTCTTTACCTGCTTCTGGGTGGGCCTCACATGCTTGGGTCTGTACGCTGGGATCAGCAGAACCCCCCTCTGCGAGTCTTGCTGGACAGAGCAGTGTTTCTGTCCGAGCGAAATGCGGAGAGTCCGGCTAACTGAATGGTGGCGTCCGGAACGCTGTCGCTGGGCCATTTCTCCGTAAAAACAAAAACGCAGCAGTCTCTGTACTCACGCTGGGTGTTCAGCTGGAATTGTATACAGTCCAATTTATTATCCAGGGAGCGGACATTGGCGAGGACGGATGGGATAGCCGGTCGGCTAGCGTTAGCCTTTAGCTGAGCCAGGACTCCAGCACGCTTGACGCGTTTCTGTTTCCTCTCACACCGCTTCCGATGTGCTCTCAGTCGGCCAGGTACAACAGGCGATCTCGGGGACTGATGGCCTGGACTTCTCAGCACGCTGAGCTCCCGTAGCGTTGTTCGGAGAGTCGCTGGAAGACTGCACTGTTACTGCACAGATACTGTGCATCTGATATTTAAAAGAAAAATTTTAATATTTAAATATAGTGCTGCCTTTACTATAATTGCATCTACCTTAGCTGTACTTTAATTTCTCGTAAAAGTTAAGTAGCACAAGCATATCTCATATCTGAATAATGCTCAGCTAAAATTTTATATATATTGGTGGTGGTGGTCTAGGGGTAGGGTACTTGCCTATGGACCAATGGTTCAAGAAGTCCCAGGTTCAAATCCCACCTCTAGCATTACCAGCACTGGGTCCCTGAGCAAGACCCTTAACCCTGAGTTGCCCTGAGTCCAGGGGGACTGTCCCTGTAATTAGGACATGGAAGTCGCTTTGGATAAGAGCGTCTGCTAAAAGCCATAAATGTAAATATATTGTTTTATTTTGAAATGTATATGGATTCTTAAAAAAGCTAATACATATGACAGTTTTCATGATTATGTGCTGAAAATATATAGTGATCTGTTTTTCTACGTACGTTTTTTAATACTCCTGAAGGTTTTTCAACTTCTTGTGATTCTGTACACAGGTGTATTACTCAGATTCTGGTTTGAAAAGCTTTGATTTTCTATCAAGTGACAGTTCAACTCTGCTGATTGGACACTGGGATGGAGATGTTGTAATAGTTGATTGTAGAACAACGTAAGGACTTTTTTTATACTATGTTAAAACCTTTTTTTTTTTCTTTTGTTTTGTGCGATGTTGAAACTTCACACTTTGGTCTATACATTTCATTGCTGTCAAAGAAATAGTGTTTTTTATTTATGTTTTATAGGACATCCTATGAGTCACTACACACATTGGATCCAAAGAACATTCGCAGTGTTCATGTCCACCCTGTACACCGGCAGTACTTTGTGGTTGCAGAGAGCAGGTTTTAAGGAGTACAAGTTTACTGAAAATCTTTTTCAGCTAGTCAGTTTTTGAGGCATTCTTTTTTTTTTTCTCCCTCCTTTTTCTTTTAAGATCAGTTCATATATATGACTGTCGCTTTCTGAAGGGGAGAAACAGCCAGCATGTGTGTGAACTACCTGGTCACTCTCTAAGTATCTCCAGTGCCTTCTTTTCTCCAACTTCAGGGAACAGAGTGTTGACCACTTGCATGGACAACAAAATCAGGTTTGTTTTTTTTTTTTTTGTCATTATTGTGAAGTTGCAAGATATCAGATTAGCCCCACCCCTCTACCCCCTTACTAGATCTTTTAAGAACTGGGTATAAACATTTTTCTTTCACACTTTTCAAATAATTCCAATTTTTCATAGATTGTTCCTGTCCTCTGCAACTTACTCTTTCACTCCAACTGCTTGTACGTCCTCTCCCCACATCAATAAGTCTTCTCTTTAGTCCTCCTCCTCTCCTGTTTCCTGGAAGCTCCATTCTCAACATCCTTTTCCCAATATAATACTAATCTCTACTCTGTCACTCTAACATGCTTATTTTTTATCTTTTATTCTCTCCATCACAAAGTTTAGCATCTTTACCACCTCAAGTCTTTTTTGTCAGTGCCACCATTCCCAACCTGTTACATTTACGGCATTTAGCAGACACTCTTATCTTAAGTGACTTCCAATTCCTGGACAGCCTCAGCCTCCCTGGAATAACTTGGGGTTTAGGGTTTTGCTCAAGAACTCAGTGGTGGAAGTGCTGAAAGTGGGATTTGAACCTGGAATTGGTCATTATTTACACAAATTTATGTTTTGTGTCCTCTTAGGGTCTTTGACACATCCAGAATGGTCACTACTGTCCCTTTGCTGAACACAACAAAGTATGGACAAACATTAAAAATAGCATGGTCTTTTGTTCTCCTTTCAAAAATGTAATCAATTTTCTCATGCAGGCATTTTATGCAGACAGGCCGCTGGCTGTCCAAACTGAGTGCAGTGTGGGATCCAAAGCAGGAGGACTGTTTTGTTATAGGCAGTCTGGACAGGCCTCGTTGTATACAGGTATACCATGAGAGCTGTGGCCTCCTCCAGTCATTACAGAATGAAGATCATCTGACTACTGTGTGTTCCATCACTGCTTTCCATCCCAATAGACATGTGCTTCTTGGAGGCAATGGAAGTGGCAGGTTGCATGTATTTTCTGTTAGTTAAACCAATTCTACTTTGTTTGTTCATCTAAGCTGTTACATTTGTAAATGATGCTGTTCCTGTGTTCATGTTCTATGAATGTTAACCTAATTCATAATAAAATAAAAATAAAATAATGTCTTTAAAATGCATTGTTTTCTATGACATTTTTTCCCCCTTAGATTGTTAATGAGATTAAGTGCATAGAAAATATAGAAGCCCTTTCTGATTAGTTGACATGGGAAAAATCAGACTTTTAACTTCATCCATCCATCCATCCATTATCTGCCGCTTGTCCCAAACTGGGTCGTGGGGGAGTGCTGGCGTCCAACCCAGCGCACACAGGGCGAGGACTTTTAACTTAAATGAAAGAAATTTGAAAGTAGAGTTTTTATTTATTTGTCAGAAACAGTGCCAAGTGGACATTCCCCTGCATACACTGAGGAGGATGATTATAGAGGACGAGTTTCAGAACTGCAGTTTATTTCATATTACGGCTTTCATATTTCAGTGTGTTGTTCATCCTCATCTCCAGGTTTACAATATCCACAAAAGACTCCTAAGAGCACACAAAATGGCACTATGAATTTGGTGGACATGTTGGGGAAGGGAATAGTATGGTGTCAAGTACAGGAACGCAAAAGGTCAAATGGTTGTAGATTTTGCTAAAAGGAAGCAAATGTATGTAATGACGTACAAGAGTGGAGGTAGATGTACAGTATTTCACAAAAGTGAGTACACCCCTCACATTTTTGTAAATATTTTATCTTTTCATGGGACAACACTGAAGATATAACAATTTGTAAAGTAGTCCGTGTACAGCTTGTATAACTGTAAATTTGCTCTTCCCTCAAAATAACGGAACACAGCCAATAATGTCTAAACCACTGGCAACAAAAGTGAGTACATCCCCAAGTGAAAAATGTCAACATTGTGCCCAAATTAGCCATTTTTCCTCCCCCGTGTCATGTGACTCATTAGCGTTACAAAGTCTCAGGTGTGAATGGGGAGCAGATGTGTTAAAATTGGTGTTATTGCTCTCACACTCTCTCATACTGGTCACACTGTTGAACATGGCACCTGAAGGCAAAGAACTCTCTGAGAATCTGAAAAAAAGAATTGTTGCTCTACATAAAGATGGCTTAGGCTATAAGAAGATTGTCAACACCCTGAAACTGAGCTGCAGCATGGTGGCCAAAACCATACAATGATTAAACAGGACAGGTTCCACTCAGAACAGGCCTGGACTTATTTGGTTCAGATGGTGTCAAGCATGTGTGGTATCCAAACTGATAGTGACCTCAAACATGCCTCCAAGATGACCACTGCCTTGCTAAAGAAACTGAGGATAAAGGTGCTGGACTGGCTAAGTATGCCTCCGGACCTAAACCCTATTGAACATCTGTGGGGCATCCTCAAACGGAAGGTGGAGGAGTGCAAGGTCTCTAACATTCACCAGCTCTGTGTTGCCATCATGGAGGAGTGGAAGAGGATTCCAGTGGCATCCTGTGAAGCTCTAGTGTACTCCATGCCCAAGAGAGTTATGTCAGTGCTGGAAAATAATGGTGGCCACACAAAATATTGACACTTTGGGCACAATGTGAACATTTTTCACTTATGGGTGTACTCACTTCTGTTGCCAGAGGTTTTGACATTAATGGCTGTGTGTTGAGTTATTTTGAGGGGACAGCAAGTTTACACTGTTATACAAGCTTTGGACTGACTACATTGTGTAAAAGTTTCATATCTTCAGTGTTGTCCCATGAAAAGGTATAATAAAATATTTACAAAAATAAGAGGGGTGTACTCACTTTTGTGAGATACTGTATATAGGTGGATTATATTCTTGTGTGAGGGTCAGTCTGAAGAAGATTGGAGACTGTAGTAGTGACATGGGAGAGCAAAGCTAAACAGCATAGGATGGTGGACTGTAGGATGACCTTGTTGGTCCTGAAGAGGACAAAAGTGTGGGCAGAGTCAAGCATCAAGTGGTGGAGGCTGAAGAAGGACTGCAAGTTGGAATTCAGGCGGGAGTTAACACAGGCACTGGGAGGTGTTGAAGAGCTACTGGATTGCTGGGAAACATCTGCAGAAGTGGTAAGGCAGACAGCTAGAAATGTATTTGGTGTGACATCTGGACAGAAGAAGGAAGATAAGGAAACCTGATGGTGGAACCCAGAAGTCCAAGAGTGTATACAGAAGAAGAGGCATGCGAAGAAGAAGTGGGATAGTCAAAGAGATGAAGAAAGTAGACAGGAGTACAAGAAGATGAAGCACAGGGCAAAGAAAGCAGTGGCAAATTGTATGGTAATTGTATCACAGGTTGGACAGTAAGGAGAGAGAAAAGGACCTATTGGCTACATGGAGAGACAAAACTAAGAAAGATGTGCAGCAGTTCAGGGTGATTTAAGGATTGAAATGGAAACGTACTCACAAGTGAACAGAATGTGTTGAGAAGATGGAAGGAGTACTTTTTGGGGCTGATGAATGAAGAGAATGAGAGAGAGAGAAGATTGGATGATGTGACGATAGTGAACCAGGAAGTGCCGCAAATATGCAAGATGGAAGTAATTGCAGCGATGAAGAAGATGAACAATGGAAAGGCTGTTGGTCCGGATTGACATACTGGTGGAAGCATGGAGGTGTTTAGGAGAGATGGCAGTTTAGTTTCTGACCGGTTTGTTAAAAACAATCTTAGAAAGTTAGAGGATGTCGGAGGAATGGAGACAAAGTGTACTGGAACTGATTTTCAAGAATAGGGGTAATGCACAGAGCTGTAGTAACTACAAAGGGATAAAGTTGATCAGCCACAGCATGAAGATATGGGAAAGAGTAGTGGAAGCTAGGTTAAGAGGGGAAGATGAGTAAACAGTTGCATGGTATCATGTAGAGAAAGAGCACTACACATGCAAGGTTTGCTTTGAGGGTGTTGATGGAGAAGTAAAGAGAAGGTCAGAAGGAGTTGCGTTGTGTCTTTGTGGACTTGGAGAAAGCATATGACAAAGGAGTTGTGGTTTTGTATGAGGAAGTCTGGTGTTACAGAGAAGTATGTGAAAGTAGTTTAGGATATGTATGATGGCAGTGTAACAGTGGTGAGATCTGCAGTGGGAGTGCTGGATGCATTTAAGGTAGAGGTTGGATTGCATCAAGGATCAGCACTGAGCCCATTCTTGTTTGCAATAGTAATGGACAGGTTGACAGATGAGGTTAGACAGGAGTCTCTGTGGATGATGTTTGATGATGATATTGTGATCTGCAGTGAGAGTAGGGAGTGGCTTGAGGAGAACCTGGAGAGTTGGAGATATGCTCTAGAGAGGAGAGGAATGAAAGTGAGTAGGACAAAGACAGAAGTGTGAATGAAAGGGAGGAAAGTGGAGTGGTTAGGATGCAGGGAGTGGAGGTAAAAAAGGTGGAGGAGTTTAGAGTTTAAATACTTAGGATCAACAGTTCAATGTAACGGCGAGTGTGGAAGAGAGGTGAAGAAGAGAGTGCAGGCAGGTTGGAATGGGTGGAGAAGAATGGATGGAGTGATTTGTGACAGATGCGTACCAGCTAGAGTAAAAGGGAAGGTTTACAGGACAGTAGTGAGACCAGCTATGTTGTATGGGTTGGAGACGGTTGCACTGACGAAAAGGCAGGAAGCGGAGCTGGAGGTGTCAGAGTTAAAGATGCTGAGATTTTCATTGGGTGTGACGAGGATGGACAGGATAAGAAATTAGTATATTAGAGGGACAGCTCAGGTTAGATGCCTTGGAGACAAGGTTAGAGAAGCAAAGTTGCGTTGGTTTGGATATGTCCAGAGAAGAGATGAGGATTATATTGGAAGGAGGATGTTGAAGATGGAGCTGCCAGGAAACAGGAGAAGAGGTTTATGGACGTGGTGAGAGAGGACATGCAGGTGGTTGGTTTGAAGCAGGAAGACGCAGAGGACTAGAAGAAATGGAGACAGTTGATCCGCTGTGGCGACCCCTAAACAGGAGCAGCCGAAAGAAAAAGAAGAAGAAAAAGAAGATTAATCCACATCAACACTGACTGTATGTATAATTACAATGATGTAATTATGCTCTGTAATATTTTCAATGCGGCAGGTTTTTTTACTCCCAAGATATTTGTTTTGGCATGTTTATCTATTCTATGACTATATTTTTTGGCTTCAAGGTTTGATTTCCATTCTGACAGACACCATTAACATTATAGCTTATAAAGACATTTGTTTGCATTTCCAAATTATGTGCAATATTGTTATAGAAGGATCTCATCGTATTATTGAATCAAGGAGGATGCACCAGAGCTGAAACTTTAGTGTTATTAATGAACCTTTTTCACTTCGCCACTATAGAGTAATGTGTGTGACTAAGGAGGAAAAATAACTGAATCCATTTTAAACCCCTTAGCGTGCATCGGACTATATGTCCTGACATTTCAACTCTTGTTAAAGCTATGGATGTAAGGCTTAATCCTCGATATTTGCAGACTTCAATCAAACCTCTAAAATAATAATGGAAAACTCCACTAAACTACCATTTACATCTTATACTTCTCAATGTCATGTTGTAAAGGTATATTACTAACATCCCCAGGTTTCTGGACCACGCTCCCTGGTCCAGAAAAAAAACATTTCTATGTTACTTAAATTGTTGCATATCCTATATACAATTAATATAAAGTTCCTTGAAACAGCTGTAGCTGTTATTACATTACTGAGAATTATTACATTTTAATTTTAGGCTACATTATATCCCAGTTTTCTATGGCTTTCCCATGATGCAGCTTTGCTGACAATCAAAAGCAGCACATGCTGGACCACAGAGCAGAAAAGCCTTATTTAAGAACTAGAATCAGTCTAGGGGCAGCAGTGGCCTAGTGGTTAGGGAGTTGGCCACAGGATTGGAAGATTGTGGGTTCAAACCCCTTACCAGTAGGTTGCCCTGAGGTACCCTTGAGCAAAGTACCGTCCCTGTCACTGCTCCCCAGGTGCTTTCATAGCTGCCCCCTGGTGCATGGGTTAAATGCAGAGGTCCAATTTCTTTGTGCTGTGCTGTAATTCAATTCAATTTATTCTTATATAGCGCCTTTTACAACACAGTTGCCCCAAGGCACTTTACGATGGTGGAATAGGTTACAGTGATAGATGTTAAAGCCGGACGACTACGGAGGAGAGGAACCAAAAACTCCACTATGTGGAGAAAAAAACCTCTGAGGGTCCAAGGTCAACCGGCTACCCAACCCCCTTGGGTATACTAACAGTACAAAGTTAGTTTGGTTTTAAACTCCAGGATCAGTGAGGAGTCCCAAGTTGCTTCCAGGTACCGATGAGCCGCCAGGGTCCCTTGGCGCATCAGATGCATCGCACAGACCAGATGGTAGCTCGGCATTGGACTTAGGTGATGATCACAGCGGGCCCTCCCGGACATGTCGGGAGAGAAATGGAATGGGGATGGTCAGTAATGAGCATGATCCAGTAGTGACAGACACAGAAATGAAACAATACAGTGCGATGGCATGTACAGCAGCACCAGCGACATTAGTAATGGTGCACTATGGTGATTGGTGCGGGTAAGCTAAACTAAAAAAGTAAGTCTTCAGCCGTGATTTAAAGACTGAGACTGAATCAGCATCCCGTACAGAAGCAGGCAAGCTGTTCCACAATCTAGTGTGAGGGACAATTAGGAGATCTTTATTCTGGGATCTAAGTGGGCGATTAGGTGTATAGGTAATAAGCAGTTCGGTTAGGTATATTGGGGCAAGACCTTTAAGTGCCTTGTGGGTTAAGAGGAGGACCTTGAAGTGAGCCCTGTACCTAACAGGAAGCCAGTGAAGCGAGGAGAGTATGGGAGTTATGTGGTCGTACTTCCTGCTCCTGCTAACAATCCTAGCGGCTGTGTTCTGAATGCGCTGTAGGGTGCTTAATGTGCCCTGAGAGCTTCCAGAAAGTAGGGCATTACAGTAATCTAATCTACTGTATACAAATGCATGTACTACTTTCGCTGTGTCTTCCATTGACAGAAAACGCCATAGTTTGGCAATGTTCCGAAGTTGCAGGAAGCATGTCTTCGCAACTGCATGAACATGGGGATTAAATGAAAGATTTTAATCGAAAATAACACCAAGGTTACGTGCCAGAGTACTAACTGAAAACTTCAACTCTGCATCCCGGATATGCGAAATGAAGTTGGCCCTGTCTACATCACTACTACAAAACAAGAGCAGCTCAGTTTTTTCGGGGTTTAGTGAGAGTCAGTTGTTATTCATCCAATCCCTAATATCACTGAGGCAGCTAATTAAAGTGCTGGTTGATGCTTTATCACATGATATTAACAGAGAAGTATAACTGAGTGTCATCAGCGTAGGAGTGGTAACTAACATTATGCTTCCGTATAATAGTGCTTAGTGGGAGCATGTAGAGGTCTCCCTTCCATGTAGAGGTTTTTTAAGCTGTGGTCTAACCACTGCTGTTTTAAACTGATTGGGGACTACACCTGAGGTCAAGGACGCATTCATGATATCAAGTATAGGTGTTGATAGTACTCCTAAGGATTCCTTCAGGAGCTTGGTTGGAATGGGATCTAACCGACAGGTTGTGGACTTTGCCTTGGTTATAACAGAAATTAGCTCAGAGGCATCGATGAGATTAAAATCACTAAAATATTGTGAGCACTGCTCTGGTAATGGATTAATTCGAGGGCTAATAGGGCACATTTGGAGCATAATGTTAATTTTATCATTAAAAAACTTAAGAAACCTATTGTTAGTAATACTACACGCTGGCCTTCTATCAGTTTTGTCTATTAGCTGAGCTAGTGTCTGAAATAAATAGCGGGGGTTCTGCTTGTAGTTTTCAATAAGTTTTGAATAGTACTCAGTGTGAGCACTATATAGAGCTTTCTTATATTGTTTTAATTTAGGGGGCCATAGAGCCTGAGAGGCTTGGAGACCTGTTGTCTTCCATCTGCGTTCTAGCTTACGGCACTCCCGCTTAGCAGCCCGTGTGTGATCATTGAACCAGGTAGAGTGCCTGATAGTTCTAACCTTCTTTGTCTTAACTGGGGCTACCTGATCAAGGAGCTGCCCAACTACTGTATTGTACATGTCGGTGATGTCATTAACAGTTTTGTTGCAGGTGAAATCTATCTCTGTTACGGCCTCCATAAACTGGATACATTTAGCCCTGTTTATGTGTCGTGTTGTACTAGTCCTTTCACTGAGGTACGGTGGAGACATAGTAATCTCCAACGTGATTAAAGAATGGTCGGAACAAAGTTTATTTAAGGAGTGGACCAGTACAGTATCAATGTCAAGTCCATACGAGAGAATTATATCTAGCGTGTGTCCTTGTACATGGGTAGGTCCTGATACATGCTGGGTGCAACCGACAGAATCGAGGAGCGATAGGAAGCTTTTGGCACCTGCATCCGTCTCTGTATCAACATGTATGTTAAAGTCGCCTAACATCACAAATCTAGTAAACCTAACAACCAAGTCAGAGAGCAGATTGCCAAATTCATTAATAAAGGCAGCATATGGTCCTGGAGGTCTATACGTGAATAGGATATGGAGCGCTAAATCAAACCTAATGCTTAGCAGCATCACTTCAAATGTATGGAAGTTCTCAGTGGTTTTTGAATCAACCTTAAATGATTCATCAAAAATTGCAGCCAGGCCACCACTACGTCCTACTGAGCGTGATTTATGCAGGTACGAGAACCCTTCTACTAAGGGGATGGTGTCAGTGGGTCTAAGCCAAGTTTCAGTCAGTAGACAGATATCTGACTTTGTGTCGAGTACCATTTCATTAATAAGCACTGTATTCTTGTCATTGGGAGGTTAGTCACTTTCACTTTTCAGTCATGCCACTATGGGTCACAGATCAAACAGTGCTTCCAGTGCTTCGGCACATGGTTGCGAATGCAAAGTGCCATCCATCGCATAAGTCCATGGTGCCATATATTCGCCAAGCAATTTCTGCCATCTTTTATTGCCATTCTCTCATCATCACTCCAATTGCCTGCATGTTCTCCCTCAGCACATCCATAGACCTCCTCTTTGGCCTTCCTCTTTTTCTCTTGTAGCTCCATCCTCCAATCCACCTAACGAGCACATGGGAAAAAACAGGAGCACCCCGCAGAAAGCCCACACAGATACAGGGGGGAATATACAAACTCCACACAGAAAGGACCCAGTTTGCCCCACCCAGGAATCAAACTCAGAACCATCTTAATGTGAGGTGACAGAGGTACCCACTACTACATGGTGCCACTCAGAAATAATGACTGCAAGATGGAAGACAATAACCTGGGTAAGTAGAGAGTATGGAAATGATAGCACTTCAAAAATGGTTTATTTAAAGAACCTATACACTTGTCAGTTTTGTCTTAAGGAACAGCATACAAAGGGTGTGACACAGGCCTTTCATTTTAAATTTAATTATCAGGGCTTGCAAGGTCAGTGATAAAGGAGATTTTCTCAAAGGATATTTTTTTCATTAAAAAGTGCAAAATAAATAGCAAATCAATATAAATGAACGGTAATTCTTCACAAAAGAAGTGGTCGTTACACCAAATATTTCTGGTGATGTTATGTTCAGTTCTGGCAACAGTAGTGGTGCTTTAGGGCATATGGTGAATTCTGTACCACACAGAGCTTTGGTACAGGCCCAAATACACACTCCCCAAAGCATAAACATACATACTCACTACACAACATATTTGTACAGAAATTCATTCATACACCATACATCATACACTGCCCCGCTGAGCGAGACGAGTCTTGTGAAATATATTTCTCTCTTTTTTTTTTTTTAAACTTCAGAGTCTTTTGGTGTGTATCTATGAGCAACTGTATGTGAAGGCAATGTTAATCAATGCAGCTGAAGGTCGTGGCAATTTAAGCCATTAGTTTGGCTGTTTGGTTTATTGAGAGAAGTATTGCAGAAATGAAGGCCACAAGGTGGCATACATCTGCAACATACTTACTGTCCAAAATTAACATTAGGATGTTTTCTCAGTGTTTTCACACCTACAGCTGATTATCTAGTGTCTGTTTCATATGTAGCCATAATAATCTACTAAAGTACATGGGTGAACTTTCATTAAGAAGCTTATATTGTAACTGGTCCAAAGACCAGTAACAGAGTAAATTCAGTCTTTTTCTTATGAATAGGACCAGAGCAGTTACACCATGAAAGTGTGTCCAAGAAGGCCACCTTCCCATCAATAATAAAAGATGTCTTCATTCTATTTTCATGGAGGAACAACTTGATGAGTCTATGGTTGATAATAGCCAGCACAAGTCATCTCTGTTAATCAATAGTACTTGAATCTTGGATCAAATTCAAATAGCATTCATGCTGTGCTGTAGCTGGTCACATCCTTTCCAAAGTTATAATAGTCCAGTTCCTGGATGGCTACCTCAGAGAGCTTGGTGAGATTAGGAGCATCATTATTATCCATATTCTCAGAGGTGGCAAAGTTGAAGTTTTCCTCCTCATAGTCTTCATGAGGTTCCAAATCTGGTGGAGCATCTGAGACACATAGACCGAGCAGGTAAAAATAAACTTGTTTATTAAGATCAAATAAGATGATTCTATGTGGAATAGGTGGATGAAAACAGTCATAAGTAATTTTATTTAATTTTCTTCACCTTGTCCATCAGGGGATACGTCCATACCATGTTTGACCTTCATGTGCCGGCTAAGGTTTCCCTTCAGGTTGAAT
Organism: Hepsetus odoe; assembly: GCA_017165825.1. NCBI lineage: Eukaryota > Metazoa > Chordata > Actinopteri > Characiformes > Hepsetidae > Hepsetus > Hepsetus odoe. The sequence continues at coordinate 11,148,020 of CM029380.1, read as the reverse complement.
CGGCTTGAGCAGTATGCACATTTGAAGGGCTTGCTGCCAGCATGCAAATGCATGTGACCCAGGAGGTTGTACATTCGGTTAAATGATTTCCCACAGACCTGGAAGACAAATAAAAAAAAGTTACAAATAAATGATATGAAATGGCAAGGAATTTTTAATAAAGCCTCGATTAAAGTATAAAGTTGATTAGTTACATATAAATATATAAGGATCTGCTGCAAAAGAGCAAAACCCTGTGCTATATAAGCAAACACTACAAAAACTCCAAGCAAAAACAAAAAAAAAAAAGCATTATTGCTCATGACTTCTGTACTGGACATAGCCTTCAATATAAATAGAACTTTAATCATTGTCATGATTAAAGTAAGAGCAGTGATTTAGAAGCATTTAGAATTATAGGAATCAAACCTTGCACTTGAAAGGCTTCACAGGCAGGTGCACGATCATGTGTGTTTTAAGGGTCTGCTTTTGGACAAAGGACTTAAAGCAGACATGACACTGAAAGGGCCGGACACTGGCATGGATCAGCATATGCCTCTTCAAGTTTGCAGATAATGTGAATTCTCGTGCACATACATCACACTTGAATCCCTTTATTCCCTGATGGGCAACAGGAAGCAAAATAAAGTCACATCACTACAGATATCTTGTGTTGGACATTGATTTAACTTTATTATTTTTCATTAATATTAATATTTAACATTACAAAAATTGTGTGTTTGGGGGGGTGGTTGAGGGTTTTAAGCAGGAACACATGCATAACAGTTTTACTTGACTAAGGTTTTGGACCCATCTACAAAAAGACACTGGTGAAACACTGAATTAAACTACAAAAACTAAAGTGATGTCTGTTCTGAGAAGTTCCATGTCAAGATTAGTCTGCTAAATTTCCTGGCCAGGTACAAATTTGCTTGTAAACAAACTAAAACACTGCATTAAGTCAACAGTAAAGCAAGGTGACAGAAGTGTAATGGTTTGGAGATACCGTGCTGTAGGGACCACCTGACTTTCTACTACAAAAGAGCCAATGGATTCTGCTGATCATGGGGGGGAAGGGGGGAAGAGAGGGGGAGAAAAAAGCATGACTAATTTACCCACAAAATTCAAGTGGAAAGCACCACAGTCACCACGTTGTAACAATTCCGCATGAAAGAGCAAACTAATATTCCTATCAAGGGGATATTAATTTCAGGAACCAGTAGGTTGCAATGATACATGTCAAGAGTTACTAAATAAAGGCAATAATGGTTTAACTCCTGGACAATGCGTAAAACTTTAATGACTCACATGGAGACGCCCCATCCTACACACAATTTTTAAATAATAACAATAAATAGCATATTTTATGCTAAAATCAGTCGATTCAACATCACATACAAATTTCTATTCATTTTATTTCTAAGGATATAAATCAGCTACTATAAGGCATACACTTTCCTGAAACAGGCATTCAGTTGCAGAAATTCTGATAGCATGGGACGCTCACCATGCGCAAACCAAAACTCTGCTAGAAGGGTATAAAGCCCCAAGCACTGGGCTATGGAGCAGCAGAGTCACATTCTCTGGAGTGAAAGAGCTCCGCTGACGGTTTGTTATAAAAGTGCCATTAGTGAACCAAAAATAATCATGACACCTCAGTACAAATTCTCAAAATGCAATCAAAAGCTGGCACATGAAGGTCAAACATGGTATGGACATATCCCCTGATGGACAAGGTGAAGAAAATTAAATAAAATTACTTATGACTGTTTTCATCAACAAAATTCTAATATCTAATAAAAAGTTTTCCCAGAATAGTAGAGATTGTTACTGCATTAAGGAACGGACAAACCCCCAAGTAATATACATAAAGTTTTTGAAGAAACACTGAATGAGCAAGTAGGTAGGAAAGTTTTTTTGTTTTTTTGAATATATAATTTTTGCCCTTTCTGTAACCTGTAAGTTTTTAATAATTTTTTAAAGTATCTAGAACAGTGAGTTTATATCTCATGTTTAAAGTGCAAAATAACCTGTTTAAAACCTGTTAAAAAAATAACCTGTTAAAAAAATTAGCAAATATTTTCTGATTTTTAGATTTTTGCATAGAAGTAAATTTTCAAATAAACAGATATATAGGCACACAGACAGAAAAACACACATAGCAACATAGCTTTCTGTACCTTGGAAGCACGTGCTTGAGGCTTGAGCACTTTATGAGTAAGCGAGTGCTGGCGGAGCTGGTGCAACTGCAGGAACTGCAGGCCACACTGGCTGCAGGAAAAAGAGCGCTGCGTCTGGTGCTTCAGCATGTGGTTCTGCAGCTGACTGCGGTAGGCAAAGCCTTTACTGCACTGGCCACACTGGAAAGTAGCTGGTCCTTGGTGGCTGACCTGGTGGCGCTTAAGGTGGGCATAGGTAGGGAATTCCATACCACAATGTGAACAGACATGACAACGGCCGCGTTCATGCTTGATCTCGTGGGCACGCAGCTCACTGGGATAGGCAAAGCCCCGGCGACAAAAGCGGCAACTGTAGGGCTTCACATCTGAGTGCTGCAGCATGTGTCGTTTTAGGTGGCTGGTCTGGGTGAAACCCTTCTTGCAGACAGTACACTTGTGTGGCCGAGTTCCCTGGTGTGTCAGAAGGTGGGTTTGAAGGTGACTAGGCTGCTTGAAGAGCTTGCCACAGTGTGGGCAGGCATGTGGCTTGATGCCATTGTGTCCTAGTATGTGTGTAACTAGGTTGTATTTGGAGGTATATGACTTTTCACACATGCGGCATTTCCAACGTTTTAAGCCCTCACCCACATCCACACAATATGACTCATTAATCTGAATGTTGATGTCCAATCTGTCAATGCGCCGGCCCCGTGGTGCCTCCCCTTCCACATGCTCACTCCAGAACATGCCCTGGCTGCTTTCATCAAAGTCCCCCACTCCATCCATATCTCCACCTTCATAACCAACCTCACTTGCTTGGAAGTAGCTGCTGATCTCCTCCCCTCCACCTCCAGCCTTCCCCATCCTTCCATCATTTCCTTCCTCTGGCACCTCCTCAACTCCTCCCTTTTCTTGGGTGTGGTTTCTGTCATGGGGAGGGACCTCATGAGCTGCATGAGTGTGAGTGTGAGAGTGAGGATGAGAGTGGTGGTCAGTTGGTGGGTGTGTGCTCTTAGGCTCCCGGACACAGGTCCCACAGCAATTGTTAGCATGAGGTTTGGGGGTAACCCGGTAGCCAGAGGGGTCAACCATCTGCATGTTATCTCTAGGGATCATGTTGTTCATTATGTGGTTGCAGGATGGGAGCCCTGGAGTCACAGACTCACCTTTGACGTGTGAACCTGCATCTGGGTGCCCTGCAGTGGTCTTGCCATTCTCAGATGACCCCTGCCACCTTCGCTCAGCACAACTTGGATGTATGTGGTTTTCCTCACCAATGTTTACTCCCAAGTAATCACCGTTAGCTCCAATGAGCTGGTCTGCATACTCATAGTCCATCCGTTCACCAGGTGGAATAGGTGACTCTTTAGGATCTCCAGTGTAGAACCCGTTTGGGGCAATTGTGGCACCAAAGACATCATTCTGAGATATGAGTCCCAATACAGCAGCCTGTGCCAAAGACAATACCACCACAGGGTCTGTCTGAGTCCCGGCATCCATTTGCTGGTGCATAGCCTCAGAGTAACATCTGACCAGCCTCTGGGTCTTCTCCTCCTGCAACACATCAACACCAACAAAAATAGAAATGCACTGATGAGGGAGTGTTAAAAGTGTGGGAAACAGCACAGATTTTTAAAAATAAATGTAAAAAAAGATAAATATTCAGAATTAAAGTTTTAGTAAGCATTTAAAATAGGGGTATGTCCTGCTCTAATTTACTCTTTTGAACTCTTACTCTACTACTTATTACTCTTATTGGCTACTAGGTAGTAAATTAACTGATATGAAAATGAAAACAAGAACTAAACTAAACCTTTGTTCCATTTACTATCTGACTACTTTATTTTTCTCCAATTTAAAATAGTTTCACACCAGAATCCATACACAACATTAGCATTACATAAAAACATTTTTTTTAAAAATTCAGTATTCAGTAACATTTAAACATGGAAAAATAATAAATTCTCTCTCAGGGGCCATTATACTCTATCACTTGACACGCGACGCACAAAAGTTATAAAGAATATGAAGCTCTGTAGTCCAGCCTAACATTTACATTTGCGTTTTAGCAGATGCTCTTATCCAGAGTGACTTCCATGTCCTAATTACAGGGACAGTCCCCCCTGGAGCAACTCAAGGTTAAGGGTCTTGCTCAGGGACCCAATGGTAGTAGTGCTAGAGGTGGGATTCAAACCTGGGACTTCTTGATCCATAGGTCATAGGCAAGTTCCCTACCACTAGACCACCACCACTATCATATCCCCTTTCTTACAAGCTTAGAATGATGGGGTTAATATTTGTTCCAAAAAATAACATGGTAGGTAAAAAAGGAAAATCTTTTTTAAGCACACTAAAACTAACATTATTAATGTATAAAAGTATATATTAATAGTACTTACAACTAAATCTGCCACGTAACTTTCATCTCAGCTAGGTGTAAAATATGAAGTGTGGCTTTCAAAGACTCGAGTTTGATATTTATAATCTAAACACAAATTGAGATTTAGAAAATAAGACTTAATTCAAACAGCACTTCTTGTTGCACCAAATGAGACCATAAAGAAAGCTGTGAATGCATCTTTCTTCTTTGGCCAATTTCCAAACCCTTTGTCAAAAACCTGATTCCCTATCCTGACTCCTCTAGAAAATCATTGGTACATTCTTTTCATATCCTCAAATCTTTTTGTGCCCATTAAATGAAGAGTTTAGTAACTAAAGAAATAGATCTCAGATTTTAGTAGCATCTTATGCAAACCATGTCAAAATGTGATGTAGATAATACTAGTATAAAAAAAGAATGAATGACAGAGAGCAAAAAATTATAAAAGCACACATTAGATTTTGAAAGAGTGCCAGAAAGGCAGAGCAACAGAGTACAGAAGAGATTGAGAGAATGAATGAGGAGGCAGAGTAAACGAGTGAGGGACATACAGAAAAGAGAGAGGGAGGGGTGACACTATGAGCGAGCAAGAGAGTGGGTGAGAGTAAGAGAAAGGATAGATAGACACAGAGAGAGAGAGAGAGAGAGAGAGAGAGAGAGAGAGAGAGAGAGAGAGAGAGAGAGACAAGAAAGGGAGGGAAAAATTACAAAACTGAGGACACAATGAAGTACTAAAAGAGAACAAAAAACAGAGGGTGAAGAAAGCAAAAACAGAAACTAATGAAACATAAGAAGAGTAATTTCATAAATAAATTTCATAATAAATTTGTTTCAATGTCAGTTCAACATGTTTCAACTGAACCATCCACACTAGTGAATTACTAAAACACAAACAAACAAACAAACACACACACGCCTTCTGAGGGTGTACTGGGTGCAGTAAGAGCAACTCACCACATTTTTCTTGGTTTGGGGTTTCAGGTGTTTGAGAGATCTCATCCTTAAGCAGAGTCAGAGGTTCACATTCACCTTCTGGCCCTTCTGCTCTTCACACTGTACTGCCGTTTGTAGCTACACTGGTTCTAACAACACACAAACACACTCCTTCTCTCTCTTTTCTGTGTTGTTGCTCACCCTCTCTGTTCTCTCTGTATGTGAGCTCTCTTTTTCCTCTCTCTCCCCTCCCTTTCTGTCAGACTCTCTCTCTTTCTCCTATGTGCTTGCTCTAATTTCCCTCCCTCTCTCTCCTGTGTGCTTGCTCTAATTTTCCTTTCTCTCACTCCCCCTCTCTCTCTCTCCCCCTCCCCCATGTCTCTCTACCTCTTTCTGGCACAAGAACACTCTCTCTCTCTCTCTCCCTCTCTGAGACATTCTTTATCATTCTCTCTTTCTCATCACACACACACACACACACACACACACCCCTCATATAAACATATACAATTGACACCAAAATAAATTTAAATTACTGTAATATGCCCGTTTTCCCAAGACATGGTGATAAAAACGTAAACTAATAATAGAGTGAGCAGACACAAAGATGGAAAGAAAAGAAGGGGTGAATATTACAAAATGTAGGTAGATAAAGGGAGAGTGTTTGACCAGATTCAGGCAAATAAAAACTGAAAAGGGTTTACAGAAAATAAATGGATAAACAGAAAGAGGAGAATGTGATGATGAGTTCCACAAGGGGCATATTCCAATCCCTGTGCCACCTGACCAAGTCTGGTCACTGATCATGAACAGTTATTAGTTGAAGCTCCACTTCATCCACTTCTAGGTATGCAAACATAATTTATACAGCTACAAAAATAAGAGTCACCAATACAAAGTAACTATCAATAAGTCAGCAGTTATAACATGTTTAATTATTGCTAACTTTATTGTTTATAATTACGTCTTACACCGTCGCTCATATTTCATTTTGGATTATATTTGTATCCATGGATAACAATTTATTAATACCAAAAGAAAGCATTTTGGATAGTTTTGTATGGAAACTTAACATTTATACAGCTAACAGGGTGGCAATATATGAAGTTCTGCTATTATCAATATTATAAGTATTTTATTAGATTTACAAAATTTGTGGTTACACCTCAGGAGAAAATGGCTGAGAGAGAGAGGGATTCAGGAAGAAGAGAAAATGGACGGATGAGGGAGGAGAAGAGAAGGCTTCACCAGTGAGGAGAGAGAGAGGGAGGGAGGTAGAGCAAGGGAGCAAATAGAGAGAGACGGAAAGAGGGAAAGCAAATGGAGAGAGAGCAAGAAAGAGAGAGAGGGGAGGAGATAAAGAGAACCATGAGGGAGGGGAGCGGGGAGAGAGGGAGACAGAGAGAGAGACAGACAGACAGACAGAGATAGACAGACAGACAGAGAGAGAGAGAGAGAGAGAGAGAGCAAAGGGTGAAAGGAGAAGAAAGAAGTGGGGGAGGGGAGGGACATAGGAACCGTGTGTGTGTGTGTGTGTGTGTGTGTGTGTGTGTGTGTGTGTGTGTGTGTGAGAGAGAGAGAGAGACAGAGAGAGAGAGTGTGAGTGAGTGAGTGAGTGAGAGAGAGACAGGGAGGGTAGAAAAAAAGAACAAGTGAGGAAAAATAGCAGTGAGAGAGGGAGAGAGTGAAACAAAGTGTAAAAGCAGAGAGATATACCGAAAGCAAGCAAGCAAGGTAGCTAGACAGATAGTAGGTAGATAGATATACGTAATCGGATTATTGTACATTGTTGTGACATTGTTTGCAGATTCAGGCAGATTTTATTTTGCTTAATCTTTAAATGTGTTAACAGTATAAAATTATAATGTGTTCTAGATGCAAAGTATAGTTAAGTATTCAGTTTAATTTGAATAGTAGTGGGCAATAACTGTACATACAAAAAGAGTATCTGAGTAACAGCATACAGAAACTTATACCTTAACATTACAAAAGAAATCAACAGAAAATCTGATCTGCTGAAAGAACATTGGTGAATATCTACAGAAAAGTAACATGTATGGTAAATCGCCAAAAGATTACTTATCAGGAAAATTTTTTCCTCCTCCAACAATCAGCACATGCAGCACCCAAAAAATAAGTATATAAAATTGCATGACTGCCATGGTATAAGCTAACACAGAATAGTACTTTTGATGTTATATTTTAGATTTAGTTGTTCGTTGAAAATATTATTTTATTATTACTTTTATTTAAGAATTAATAACTAGAATAATGAATGTTTTACTGATTTTCCAAATGTTGGTACCTAGTGACAAAAACACAAAAGTACCCAAAGTAAGTAGAAAGAGAAATTGACTGTTTTGTCACTGTGAAACACAGAACAGCACACAGTGAACCACAATTAAATGCATTCTCTGCATTTAAGCCATACACACATGTGCAGCAGGGGGCAGCCATGTTGAGCACCTGGGGAGCAGTGATGGGGATGGTACCTTGCTCAAGGGTATCTCAGGGCATCTTACTAGTCTGGGATTAAATTCTACAACCTTCCAATCCTGGGTCTTAGGCCCTAATTGACAGTCTAAAGTTTGCTTCGTAGCCGTGTTACATTTAAGTATTAACCATTATTTTAAGCGTTTGCTCATTTTGATTTTTAAATATGTAACAATTTTTTTACTCTTGATTTTTTACTTTCCAAAGTTACAGAGGCTGATGTTGTGTAATATTTTATCAGATAAAGAGACAGTCTGGTTTTGAATTTTGTCTAACCGACAAAAGTGATAATACAGACATTAAAGGTCATATTCTATAACTCAGTGAAATAACTTTGATAGCAAAAATAAAATTCAAATATTCAGGACCAGCTTGTCAAATGTTAAATATCCAGACTTGATTAGTTGACAGGGGAGTGTGGTGTGCTTATATCCCCTTAGGGTTGCAGGGGATGCAGGAGCCTATCCCAGCTCTCAAAGCACAAAAGGTGGGGAAACACCCCAGTAACCAGTCCATCACAGGGCAGACATACAGACAAACACACTCACACATACACCCACACTTCTGGGATACTGCAATTAGGAAATGGAAGTCAATCTGGATATAGGCATCTGCTAAAAGGAATAAATATAACAATAAAAACAAAACAAAAAAAACAAGATGCCTCCATTTTTCCAGTTTTCTCACAATGACCTAAAATAATAAATTGTAATAATAAACAATAATAAATGTTTACAAATGTTCTACTGTCTGTGGTGAATTATCTTCTATGTTGTGCATGCTTGGAAGCGTAATGCTACCTAGTCACCAGCACACCAAAACAATGAGCCATTCTGAGCTTGATGGTAGGTGTGGAAAAAATGCTGTAAACAAATAATGTTTTCAGAAATATAAAATGATTGTTTATTTTTATCAATTTACAAAATGCAAAGTGAGCGAACAAAAGAAAAAACTAAATCAAATCAATATTTGGTGTTACTACCTTTTGCCTTCAAACCAGCATCAATTTTTATGGCCCTCACAGAGCCCTAATCTCAACATCATTGAGTGTGTCTGGGATTACATGAAGAGACAGAAGTATGTGAGGAGGCCTACATCCACAGAAGATCTGTGGTTAGTTCTCCAAGACGTTTGGAGCAACCTACCAGCTGAGTTCCTTCAAAAACTGTGTGCAAGTGTACCTAGAAGAATTGATGCTGTTTTGAAGGCAAAGGGTGGTCACACCAAACATTGATTTGATTTAGATTTCTCTTTTGTTCATTTACTGTATTTTGTTGATTGATGAAAATAAACGATTAACATTTCCATTTTTGAAAGCATTCTTTGTTTATAGCATGTTTTCCTAAAAGCCTAAAACTCTTGCACAGTACTGTGTGTATTATATTTATATTTTTATTTATTTTATTTTTTACACATGTAATAATTTCAGTCAGTGCATATTTTTCACTTTTCTGTTTTTGCAGTCATATCATTAGATAACTGCCTGCCCCTACATAATGACTAAGTGATTATCTCTGTTGCCTCACAGAAGTCTAGTTTTGAATCCTGACTTTCACAGCATTGCATTGCAGAATTTGAATACTCTCCCCATATTAGTATGGAGAAGAAGCAGCCCCATGTGATGATACTCCCACCCTCTTGCTTAAATTTATTGTTAATTATTATCAAATGGGAAAAATAAAATTTTTGCTAAATATATTATTGTTTTACATAAACAGAATACAGTATTTAAAAATAAATTAGCTAATTTCTCATAAGCAAACAGGGTGCTATGGTTACATTTAAGTTCCACTTGCATACATTAAACCAGCTGTAGTACAAAAAATGTTTTTTGCAGTGCCTTTGTATTCCATTTGTGTATTTAATACTTTTGTTCTTTGACTTTACCATCACCATTAAGTTTATTTTAAATCTTTATTTTATATTTTAAACCTCATTCAATGGTGATGTCGTTATGACAAGAAGAACAATTTGAATGAGATAGTTGGAGTTTATCGTTAAAATATAAATTTTTTTGTTACATTCCATATTTATAACTTTACAAACAGGAATATTTCAGTAGTGTTTGAAATTTTTCCCCATTTAATTTTTAAATCTATTTTTATGCACATACTTTTTGTTAATTTTTATCTATAGAATTATGTTTAAGAACACAGTGAAAAGACATCGTGAGTATAAAGGAAGGGGATGCACTGGAGGTTTGTTAACTAATAAAACACAAATTTTCAATACTTGTTTCCCTTCACTGGAGGCTTAAACAATGCAACTAACAAAGTAAAGAAAATGTTTTCAGTTATGTTTACAATGTTTTCAACTTTTGCTGTACAAATGAAAGGGGAAAAAAATGAAGCAGTGCTTTGCATAAATTAAGTATATAGGCTTTTTTTTTTTTTTAGAACTTTTAGAAACATGTTGAAAAGTCTTGATAAATGGCAGGAACATTAAAGCAAGTCTTTATTATATGTTACCTATATATCATTACAGCATGACATCTTGTACGTTTTTGTTCAAAAAGAGTTTTAGATGGCCAACTGTAGATTTTTTTTTTTTTTTTTTTTTAATCAAAACCCAAACTTCCTATTCATTGTCTTCTGGTGGAGTTCAGTCATATTGTGATATTTAACATAAGAAGGTTATAGTCAGTCAGTCATTTCCTTCCGCTTGTCCCAAACGGGGTCGCGGGGGAGTGCTGGAGACCATCCCAGCTCACACAGGGCGAAGGACAGGGGACACACCCTGGACAGGTCGCCAGCCCATTGCAGGGAGGAGAGTTACGGGGACGGCACCTTGCTCAAGGGTGCCTCAGGTCATCCTATCGGGAAGGGGTTCGAACCCCCGATCCTCCAGCCCCAGAAGGTTATAGTAATAAAATGTATTATAATCATTATAAAATAGAGAAACTAAATGGATTATAAAAAAATGTGTACTTTACCATGTAACTGCTACAATTATTTATAAATTCTGATTCACACCCATCAGCTATTACTTAGTAGTATAGAATATGAGTATACAACAGTTAGTTTACACATATAGCCTATTTGGTTCAGAAACAATCTCAGTGATCTTTTCTTTTTTACAGAACTATCATTTGTGGTAAAAAAAAAAAAAAAAAAAAAAAAATTAGAAATACACTTAACTCAATAAAATTAAAGGTTAATGATTCAAGAGTAAAATACCAAAATAGTATTCAGTTTTATACCAAAATAGCAGCAAGTCAGTGGTGGCCTAGTGGTTAGGGAGTTGGCCACAGAATCGGAAGATTGTGGGTTCAAACCCACCTTACCCACCAAACCCCTTACCTGTAGGTTGCCCTGAGGTACCTTTGTACCCACTGTCACTGTTTCCCGGCTGCCCCCTGCTGCACTGTGTGTGTTTGTTAAATGCAAAGGTTCTGTGCTGTGACCTCGCAATGAGAATAGTCACTTTCACTAAGGGTGGCAGTGGTCTAGTGGTAGGGTCCCAGAGGTCCCAGGTTTGAAGCCCACCTCTACCACTACCACCACTGGGTCCCTGAGCAAGACCCCCTAACCCTGAATTGAATCCCTGTAATTAGGAAATGGAAGTCGCTCTGGATAAGAGCGTCTGCTAAATGCTGTAAAGTTCCTCTCTGATTAACACGGTCTCAGCAAGTGCAGAGGTAAGAGATTCCTCTACCTGTTCCCTCTAAGGGGTTGCATTTCTCTGGACTACAGAGGTATTATTAAAAATTAAAAATGTGTGCATTAAGTCAGAGCAACATAATCACCCTTCTTCCTGTTGAAATATTCCTCTTTTCCGCAGCCCACAAACTGCTGACTCCAGTCCCTTTTTAACATTCAGTGCAAGAAGGTTATTAACCACAGGTCTTAAAACCAGACTTCATAAACGTTTGTTAGATTTCCAGCTATGATACACTATTTACTGGTAAAAGTGTATAACAAGTAATTGAACGTGAAATTACCTGAGAGCTGGATCGGAATTCTTTATGTATTGATTTTCAATTTCTCTCGAATCAAAAGAGAGCTAATCTGGCAAACGTCCCCTGTCCTATTACGATAGTGAGGAGATACAAAATAAGTGGTTGACAACAAAAGAAACGCTTATGGCTTGAATTCAGTTCACTAGTTCTGGACCTTGGTAAACGACTCAGCCGCAACCACGTTAGCCGACATCACTGAAACCCCCTGAAAGCAACCTTGGCCGCCCTGTTACACTCGAAAACATTCTGACATAGAGAAGTTTCAAGCCACAGAGAAACACTTAGAACCTAAACAGAACTTTGACCCGAGCTACAAAATATATTCCTGTCTTTGCCACTCATAGCTGGCTAAGCTAGCACTTGTGACCCTGAGGGAGAGGGGAGTGTGGCCTGCTGTATTCTTCTTTGCGGCTTTTTCACTCTCTCCATCCCCCATCCCGACGCCATCTGTTTGTGGCACGAGAATGTGGAAGTAAAAAAGAAAAGGCGACATTTTGTTTGAGTAAAATACAAGGATAAACAATGTCTACCAAAAAATTATCGTCACGTGAAAAGCGGAAATGTATATTAGCATCCAGTTCAGAGTACAAATTATTTTAGAGACCCAGTCATAAAGAATTCGTTGAGTTTCGCTGGGACGGACACACCGGGACAATCGACACATCTGTGCGAGGAAAATACTTTAATATACGGCCTAAAAATCAGCAAGGATCGAGAAGTTGTTTAACTTACCACACTCCAACACTCCGTAAACGTAGAAGACACTTTGGAAGATTTGAATAGCGCCGTATATTTTGAACTGGGGCTACCTCTGGTCTCTGCGCTCGGCAGGAAGGAAGAAGGGACTGAGAGAAAGAGTGACGTGAACGAACAACAGCCAGGCACCTCCTCACTGTCAAAAGGACAGGAAACCTTAGCTAACCGCAAGAGTTCTCTTCACGTTAAAATAATGCTGAGTAATGTTAGTGTGATGAAAGTAAAGCCACTGGATAGTAGTTGTTTTTTCCCTTCACTTTATAGCGTCAAAAACCTTACGTCCTTCTGAAGCTGTTTGTGCTGCATGTCGGTAGCAAGAGAACGCCTTACCAAACTGTTTTTTTTCCCTGACCAAAAATACAATTAATAACTTCCTCAATAACTTAAGATCGCAGAATGTATTTCTCTGTGGCGCGGGTGTTTTTTTAATGAACATAAGAGGAAGCAGTGGTTATACATTTTGCCATTCAAACGCCAGAGGGCGCTTCGGTCCACCTCCAGATGGAAAATAGCTTAAGCTTTTTTAGGCCTGAATTGGAATTCGATAACCTACGCCCTTCAGTTCCCTCACGAACAACAGATTTGAGTAATTGTCCTCGTAATGGGCAAATGACGATATGCTGATTGCTATGAAAACATGTAAAATTAAAAAGAAACTGTATAACGTTTAATTTAACCATTCGTTAGGTTTGTGGGACCTGTTTTATAAAAAAATAATAATAATTAAAAAAAATTCAACAAATACACATTTTTAATCCTCATACTTATTGCTTTTGACTCCTTTTCTGGGTGCTTACCACTGCCCTCCATAAGCCCTTCATACAGCTTTCTGCAAGGATCACAACAATGCAGTAGCAGCCAGTTACCCAAAATTCACATTCACTTAAAAGACAAGCAAGGCACAACCTGCAGTGGGTTCTCAATGGGATTGAGGTCTGGGGAGTATCCTGGTGATGGACCCAAAATTTCATTGTTTTGTTTCCTGGGCCACTTAGATATCACTTCTGCCTTATGGCACAGTGCTCCATCAAGCTGGAAAAGGTTCTTCACCAAACTGTTCTCGGGTGGTTGGGTGAAGTTGCTCTCGTAGGGTGTTTTTGTACCATTCTTTGTTCTTGGTTTTTGTTGTTAAGCAAAATTGTGAGTGAGCCCACTTCCTTTGAGCAACCCCACACATGAATGGTCTCTGGATGCTTTACTGTTAGCGTGGCTCAGGAGTGATGGTAGAAAATGTTTGGTGTGTTGTAGAAGATTCTATACATAAGAAACATTTTTCAATAACAAACATGCCCTAAGGGCACATATTTCAGATAAGCAGCTTCAAAATTTCTTGACGTCATTGGTGTCACTAAGGTGTACACTATGAGGAGGACTCAGTTGGACTATAGGTATATTTCCACTTCTTCATTTGGTTGCTCCCATTTAGGGGGTCTCCAAAACATTGCATCTGTTGTTCTCTTTCTTGGCATGAAAAACCCATGCTGATGCTCATTAATCATGACCTGTCTTCTTAACCTTGCTTCCATTGCTCTTTCCCTGTGCTGTGGCTGATTTTTTCCCCCTCTACATACTACAGCTTTGTGCGTCACCTTAAAAAATGGATATCAGCAGACCTCTTCTCCAGTTCTCAGGCATCCTATCATTTTCCAAGATTGTGTTACAAAATCTGGTTGAAACAATCCATTGATATCTCTCCTAAATAACTCCATGATTCCACAGGTTTATCATGTGCACTAACAGCCTTTCAATTCTTCATCCTCTTCATCTCACTATCATCACATCATCAGACCTCTCGCTCTCATTATCTTTATTCATCAGGCCCTCAAAGTATTCCTTTCATCTGCTCAACAGGCTCTGCTTGCTTGTGAGTATTGCTATGCTTCATTGCCATAACCTTCTGCACATCTTTCTCAGCTCTGTCTCTGTCTAGCCAAATGATATAGGTCTTTTTCTCCCTCCTATTCTCCAACCTATCATACAATTGACCATACACCTTATCTTTGGCCTTTACCACTGCTTTCTTTGTCCTGAGTTTCATCTCCTTGTACTCCTGTCTACTTTCTTCAGCTCTCTGACTATCCCACTATTGTTATAAGTATTGGTTTTCACAAAGTTTGCTGCTTCATTGTTTTTAGACTTCTTGTTAGATGTATAAATACAAGCGGTCCATGATTGTTCAGCTATCATTTACAAAGTTACTGTCACAGTAGGCAGCGCTCTGCTCTCCAATGACCAGTCATTATTGGTGTTATTCACACACGTACAGGTACTCCTATGTTCAGTCAGTCAGTCATTTTCTGCCGCTTGTCCCAAGTGGGGTCGCGGGGGGGTGCTGGAGTCCATCCCAGCTCACACAGGGCGAAGGACAGGGGACACACCCTGGATAGGTTGCCAGCCCATCGCAGGGAGGGGTACTCCTATGTTCTTTATGTTAAATAAAGTCAAGTCACAGATTCCTGGTTCCGCGTTTACATCCTACTCCCACTACCCAGTGACTAATTTAAAAGGTTTCTAGAGCAAAAATAAACATTCTTTGTGTCAAACACAGATTTCAGAAAATTTGTACTGTAAAACTGTACTGCAAAAAAAAAAAAAAACAGAGCCAAGGGGTATCACACACAAGTGCACATCAAAAGATGGAGACAGCAGTGGTCCCCAAACTCATAACCCATAAACGTAAAGTGATTGTGTGAAAAGGGTGGGATGAGAGCACCTACATCCCAATTTTCCGTGTCTATAAAGTCCCAGTTTGACTTCTTTTATCTAAACTAATTTTGCTGACTTTCTGAAAAATCCAAGACGTTTCTTCAAAGCATATATTTTAGGGAATAGAGAAGAGAGCTGCTTTAACAGAATCATAACATACCTCAACCACCCAATCTCCTTCAAATAACCACAGTCCCATCATAATAGCCATAAAAGTTTCCTAAAAATATTTAAATAAATGTTGTGACATTTACAAGAACCTATGAAAAATAAAAGAGCAACTTAAGCATAAATTTAGGCTAAAAACTGAAGAAAAGTACGCTCTGCTGGCAAGTACCAAAGGCAGAACCTATTATAAAAATTTTATATCATGCATAATCTTCTGAAAGCTTAAAATTGCCCAAACATTCAGAGAAAGTAAATGATAACAAAAAACATATTGTTGAATGATTGTTGCTAAAATTGTTAAGCTCCAAGCTTTTTAGTAACAGCAGTACCCTCAACTGCTCACTGTCTATAATACACTGTATTAGTTCACAGAAGAACATTTTATTGAGTAACACGGTGTATGCAGAGGATGCATTCCATTGTGGTTCACTGAGTGCTGTGCTGCATGCTCACAATGACAGTCACTTTTACTTTACTTTTAGCAACTTTACTTTGTTACTGGACAGGATGCATAGCCTTCTTAACCTGGACCCATTATTCCTGTGCTTAATGGGGTTTAATGGGGATCATATATACTTGTCAGAAGGAAAATCAATTGCTGTGTAATGGTGGCGGGGTGCGGGAAGGACATCTGCGCTGAGCCAGGAGTCAAGAACTTAATTTTATTATTCATACTAAACAAACCAAGATACAAGGACTTATGACTTATATATTTCCGATTTATCCATGACATCATAGATTAATCCATGACGTGATTCTCGACACTGTATACTTACTGGGTGTCTCCAAACATCCAGATCAGATCCCTCACTGTGGTCTGCGTGTCCAACCTGGAACCGATTTGTCAATAAGCGTTCATACCCACCAGGATGATGTACCCCCTGGGGAAGATGTGGAGGTCTGCTATGATCTTTCCCCTCTGAGTGATCATGGCAGTCCGGAGGGCCACCAGAGCAGAACTTCCTGGGTATGCCCTGGTCACTGATGCGGTGAAAATTCCCCTTAAGAGCACTCTCATCTGTGCTGTCAAAGCAGTCTCGCTCACCATCACAGATAACGCTCATAGGAAGGCCTGGCCTCTACTGTCACCGCAGTGCTGGTGGGAATTCTCAGACAAACAAAAACAATTCATGACATCAGAGCAATCTTGCAAATGAGGGATTACATCACTCACCACTTTCTGGTTAATACACTTCTCCCCTTGGCACACTGATGACCTTCCTCATTGCACGGGCTTTCACAACCCTCTTCCTCTGCACCCTGATTGCAGTCCTTCTCTTTATCACACACGAGTGTAGGGGATGTACGGACCTTCACTGTAAGGCTTAAGACTG
The DNA here is from genome assembly GCA_017165825.1 of Hepsetus odoe. Classification (NCBI taxonomy): domain Eukaryota; kingdom Metazoa; phylum Chordata; class Actinopteri; order Characiformes; family Hepsetidae; genus Hepsetus; species Hepsetus odoe. The sequence goes on along the minus strand of CM029380.1, from coordinate 11,131,154 downwards.
ACTGAACAGTTCAAGGTTGAAGTTCCTTCAGCGATGCACTCAGGGTTGTCTAAGCAGTTCTGTGTGCTTACTGGCCTCTCTCTGGCTTTTTCCAGTTCAGCCTGCAGAGCGGCGCTGTTGTATTGCACCTGCTTCAGCTCTGTTCTGGTCCTATTCAGTTGTTCTTCCATAGTGGCCACTTTGGTCTCCAGCTTCTCCTGTTCCTCTGTCTTCTTCAGCCATTCCCTCCGGACAACTATCGCTTGCAGTTTCTTCCTCAGGACCTCTCTCTCTTGCATAGGTTTACTGACATCTCCTTGAAGCTCACCACTGTCTTGAGCCAGAGCCTTTCTTCCTGTTTCCATGGTTTCGATTTCACTCTGGCAAAGAGACAAAAGTCCTCCTCAAGTTGAGCAAGCAGATTGGTGATCTTTTCCTCATGTTTCAGTCTTTCGTTTGTGGCTGAGGCGATTGCCTGCAACGCAGAGGCCTCTCTCTCCATCAGTTGTTGGTTGAGCCTTGTCAGCAACTCCTTCTGTTGAGTGATCTGACCTTTCATGCAGCTGATCTGTTCATCTCTTTGGCAAATGTCTGTGAGAAGTGCACTGTGCTTCACATTGGCCTGTCTGAGTTTTTCTGATTCAGCCCTTAGGTTCTCCTGGGTACTTGTCATGTTGCGGGGGAAAAAGGAGGCAGAAGTGCACGATAGCAATTTCGGAGGTTTATTGGATAATCAAACGCCATAGTGATACAAACAAACAAAGGAGAGCCACAACAATGAACAGGCAAGTCTGGGTCAGTCTGGAACTCCTTAAATACTAATCCGGCCAGGTGTGAGGGATTGGGTGGTGATAATTGGGTGTGCTGGAAAACATGTCTCAGTCCCGGTCACCGGAATTCTGACCATGTCGCGAACTGTGACAGTACTGCCCAAGTCAGTTAACCAAATGAACTGTTCACCTAGGTCCTTACAGACCTCTTCACATTCTAGATACCCAGCCTGCTTTTCCTCAAGTTCCCTATTAACTTTAGCCAGTTCAGTGATAAACTGTGACATGCTGAGGTCATCAGGACAGAGATTTTAAATCTTAACAACCCACCAAAACATTAGGCATCACAATTCACATTTTGTGACAATAGTTATAAGAAGTGCCATATAAATAAAACTGACTTGACTTTACTTGACATTTTACAGACAAATCTCCAGAATAAGACATACAGTTAAGGCCAAAATTATTAGCCCCCCAGGAATTATGGAACATTTTTCTAAACTTCTTCCCAATGTTTGTAGCATTGATGAAACTTGATATAAGCAAACCTTCACCTGTGCTATTTAGTAGCTTTTGGTACATTTTGTAATATAAAATACATTTTTAGGCTTGCTTTATATCAAATATAGTAAAAAATGGGGTGGTCAAAAATATTAGCCCCATGGGAATGTTTGCTTTCAAAACACCTACAGTAATTAACCAATCAGCTTTGAAACCACACCTGTGCAGTCAATTGGCTTCCTAACACCTGCAGTCAATTGGCTTCCTAACAACATTCAATCAATTCAATCCAATTCAATTCAATTTATTCTTGTATAGCACCTTTCACAACTGAGTTGCCCCAAGGCACTTTACATAGATGGTAGACAGGTTATAGTACTAGAAGTTAAAGCCAATCAGCATAAAAAGACTCCAAGGAACAGGGCACTTGAACACATAAGAGGGACTACTGTTACTCACCATGCCAAAGACAAAGGAAATCAGTCTGGAGCTCAGAAAGAAGATAGTAGAGGCTCATGATAAGGGGGAAGGCTACACTGCCATTTCCAAGCGATACACAGTGTCTAGAACTGCTGTATGTTGCGTCATTGCCAAGTACAAGGAGACAAATTCTGCAAGAAACAAACCTGGCTGTGGCCATAAGCACAAGAACTCTGAAGAACTCTGGCGAACTCTGGAGAGGAAAATAGATGTCAGCAAGGAGCCCCGGACATCTGCCAAGATGATTGTTGCTGACCTGGCCTCTTCTAGAGTTGAAGTTTCAAGGAACATAGTTGTGAGGGCTCTTCATCATGGTGGGCTTCAGGGCCATCGTCCCAGAAGAACCCCTTTACTCAAAGAGCGGCACATCACGGCCCGACTAAGGTTTGCCCGTGAACATTTGAAAGATAAAGATGAGTTTTGGAAGTCTGTGCTTTGGTCTGATGAGACTAAACTGGAACTGTTTGGGCACATGGATGTTGCTTATGTTTGGCAAAGAAAGGGAGAGGCCTTCAACCCTAGGAACACAGTTCCCACAGTTAAACATGGTGGTGGGAGCATCATGCTTTTGGACTGTTTTGCAGCCTCAGGCACAGGGAGCCTTGTTCGGGTGCATGAAAAAAGAAAATAATGTTGACATTTTGAGGGAGAATATGCAGAAAACTGCTCGTAGTCTAAGCTTAGGGCGTTGCTGGGTCTTCCAACAAGACAATGACCCAAAGCATACATCGAAATTAGTCCAACAGTTCCTCAAGGATACCAAAACCAAGATCCTGGAGCCCAGACCTGAGAATCTGTGCCGGGTGCGCAAAGTGAATGTCCATGCTTGGAAACCATGCAATTTGGACCAGCTAGAACAATCTGGAATGGAAGAATGGGCCAAAATCTCTCAGGAGACCTGTGCCAACCTAATAAAGAACTACTCTAAGAGATTGTTGTCAGTTGTGGCTCAGAAAGGGTACACTATTGACTATTAAAGGCTAATAATTTTGGATGTCTCATTTTTGCCCTTTCTTGTTTCAACTCGATGTATCAATAAAATATCTTAATTAAACTTAGTGGACATTGTTTTTTATAGTGTATTTGTTTCCAGAATAACAAACATTTTCATGGAGAAATTAAGAGTGTTGTCTAATTTCATAAGAGGGGATAATAATTTTGGCCTCAGCTGTAAGCATGAAGAAATAACAAAATCAGAGACAGGGCAAAATGTATTTTGGCGGGATCTATCTTTTCCAAAACTGGTTGCTATATATTGTTAAACCCCTTGACACTGTGAAGGGTGTAGAACAGTTCTTCCAGAGGAAGGGATTACAGGGACAGTCCCCCTGGAGCAACTCAAGGTTAAGGGTCTTGCTCAGGGACCCAGTGGTGGTAGTGGTAGCTAGAGGTGGGATTCAAACTTGGGTCCAGAAAAGCCAAAGGCAAGTATCCTACCACTAGACCACCGCTACCCCCTCAGCACTCAATTTAATACATTTAGGAAAGCTGTCACAGGTTACTTCTCAACAGTGGCATACAACAGAGTCTGTAGAGTACCATTGTCATCTAAATTTTAATCAAGAAGTTTCATATGCATAAGAAATTCTTCTTTTCTTTTGATGTCTTCCAGTATATGTTTGCATGCATGTTTTTCAGCATAAATAAAGTGTATGAAGAAAGAGCAGTAGAGTGGAAGTTAGGGTAGGAACTTTGAGTGTTGGCGGCATGACTGGTAGAGGGAGAGATGGGTGGGTTTAAATGGTTTGGCCATGGTATGGATGGAAGGAGAAATGGGGTAGGTGTAATTCTGAAAGAAAAGTATTTCAAAAGGGTGTCAGGGTGGCGGTGGGATACTTGCCTATGGACCTATGGTTCAAGAAGTCCCAGGTTCGAATCCCACCTCTGGCACTACCACCACTGTGTCCCTGAGCAAGACCCTTAACCCTGAATTGCTCCAGGGGGACTGTCCCTGTAATTAGGACATGTAAGTCGCTCTGGATAAGAGCGTCTGCTAAATGCCTTAAATGTAAATGTAAAAGAGTTTTGGAGGTGAAGAGGGTGTCAGATAGGGTGATGAGTTTGAAGTTGGAAGATGAAGGTGTGATAATGACTGTTAGTGCTTATTCCCCACAAGTTATGAGATGGAGGAGAAAGAAGAATTCGTTCATAATGCGTTAGATTAATTGATACGTAATTGATGCGTACCCAGGAAAGAGAGCGTGGTTACTGGAACAGACATTAATGGACATTGATGTCCATTAATGGACTTCGTTGGTGAAGATGATGAGGATGTGATGGGTAGGAGCTGAAGAAGGAAGACTGCGAGCACTATGAGGTAGTGAAGAGTTATCAGTTGCTGGGATACTACTGCAAAAGTGGTAAGAGAAATAGCTAGAAAGGTGCTTGGTGTGATACGTGGAAGGAAGAATGAGGATAAGGAAAACCTGGTGGTGGAACCAGGAGTGTATACAAAAGAAGAGGCTAGTGAAGAAGAAACAGGTATGGTATGAGATGGGTGGACAGTTAGGAGGGAGAAAAGGACCTATACTGATTAGCTAGGCAGAGAGACAGAGCTGGGAAAAATGTGCAACAGAAATGGAAACATAGTCACAAACAAGCAGAGCGTGTTGAGGAGATGGAAAGAATACTTTGAGGAGCTAGCTGATGAATGAAGAGAATGAGAGTTGAAGGTCGGATGATGTGAGGATACAATACTGAGTAAGCTAAATGAATCAAATCTGGGTTGTTTTGTGATTTTGGCACTTACCACTTGCCCTGAGCAGTTACCTTGCAGGGTAAAATAGTCTTAGGCTTTTCAATTTTAACTAAATTCAATTTCAATTCAATTCAATTTATTCTTGTATAGCACCTTTCACAACAGAGTTGCCCCAAGGTGCTTTGCATAGTTGGGAGACATAGATTATAGCATGGTCTAAAAACTGAAGACCAGAAGCTAAAGCCAGACGACTACGGAGGAGAGGAACCAAAAACTCCACTGTGTGGAGAAAAAAAACCTCTGAGGGTCCAAGATCAACTGGCTACCCAACCCCCTTGGGTATACTAGCAGTACAAAGAGTTAGTTCGGGTTTAACCCCAGGATCAGCACAGAGTCCTAAGCTGCTTCCCAGGCTCAGCAAATCAAGCGCAGCCCCAGGTACCGATGAGCCACCAGGATCCCTTAACAAGGATCACATCAGATGCCCCGCACAGACCAGTTAGTAGTTCAGTATTGGACTCAGGCGATGACTACAGCGGGCACCCCCCAGACATGTGGGGAAAGAAATGGAATGGGGAGGGTCAGTAACGAGCAGGATCCAGTAGTGACAGACACAGAAAGGAAACAATACAGTGCAATGGCATGTACAGCAGCACCAGCAACATTAGTTATGGTGACTGGTGCGGGTAAGCTAAACTAAAAAAGTAAGTCTTCAGCCGTGATTTAAAGACTGGGACTGATTCGGCATCCCATACGTAAGCAGGCAAGCTATTCCATAATCTAGGGGCCCTGTAACTAAAAGCTTGTGCGCCTATACATTTATTTATGTGAGGGACAAATAGAAGATCTTTATTCTGGGATCTAAGTGGGCGATTAGGTGTATAGGTATTAAGCAGTTCGTTTAGGTATATTGGAGCAAGACCTTTAAGTGCCTTGTAGGTTAAGAGGAGGAGCTTGAAGTCAGCCCTGTATGTAACAGGAAGCCAGTGAAGTGAGGAGCATATGGGAGTTATGTAATCGAACTTCCTGCTCCTGCTAACAATCCTAGCGGCTGTGTTCTGAATGCGCTGTAGGGTGCTTAAATGTGCCCTGAGTGCTTCCAGAAAGTAGGGCATTACAGTAATCTAATCTACTGTATACAAATGCATGTACTACTTTCGCCATGTCTTCCATTGACAGAAAACGCCATAGTTTGGCAACGTTCCGAAGTTGCAAGAAGCATGTCTTCGCAATTGCATTAACATGGGGATTAAATGAAAGATTTGAATCAAAAATAACACCAAGGTTATGTGCCAAAGTACTAACTGAAAACTTCAACCCTGCATCCCTGATATGCAAAATGAAGTTGGCTCTATCTACATCACTACTACAAAACAAAAGCAGCTCAGTTTTTTCAGAGTTTAGTGAGAGGAAGTTGTTATTCATCCAATCCCTTATATCATTGAGGCAACTAATTAAAGTGCCGGTTGATGCTTTATCACATGATTTAACAGATAAATATAACTGAGTGTCATCAGCGTAGGAGTGGTAACTAACATTATGCTTCCGTATAATAGTACTTAATGGGAGCATGTAGAGGGAGAAGAGCACTGGGCCCAACACCAACCCCTGTGGGAATCCATAGTTAACTAGTGACAGAAGTGAGGGGGTGCCATAATCATCCATTTGGATGAAGTAATAACGGTTTGTGAGATAGGAGTTGAACCATTTAAGAACTGTTCCGCTAATGCCGACATCGGAATGAAGCCTATTTAGCAAAATGGAATGATCCACCGTGTCAAACGCAGCACTAAGATCTAACAGAACAACAACAGTAATGTTTCCTGCATCACTTGAAACCATTATATCTGTACTGCCCTCCACACAACCACATGTTTCGACAGTCAGGTAAACGCCTTGTCCTTACCAAAACTCTAGAGACAGATTACTTGTCCACAGGTTTATTGGCATAGGAAAAAGGGTAAAACTAAAACAAAGCAGAAAACATTAGTACCAATTACTCATCTTTCAGTAAAAAATAGCATGTGCAAATGATAGGAAATCTGAACAACATTAACACATACAGATAATGCCTGCACAGTCCCGAAGATGAGAGGTGATGCCAGCAGATGAAAGCATGGCAACGTGTCACTAACGGCCTCCATTAACTAAGACAACTTCCTGTAAGTCACCTGACCAGACAAGGAAGAAATAGGGCAATACCACATGTAGACCAACACCGTTGTTTTAAGCCAGCATGTGGTAACAGAACACTCCCCGCCTGGCGTGATTGAATGCCACTATAACCAGAATGTAACAATTACAATGTCTTTCCAGAAGGAACAAGAAGGAGAATGATCTCGGTCACAGGTCGTACAAAAGACTTGGTCCCTTCCTTCCTTGAAGCTTTTAATTCCACTTTGCGCGATTGCTGACATAGACATAGAAGCGTCTAGATTCATTTTAAACGTAGCCCAGTACTACTTTGCTGTCAGTATAGACGGTAGTGGTGTCGAACCGAATGTCGATCTCTGAGGTAATCAATTCAGACAGTTCGACTGCCAAAACTGCTGCACACAGCTCAAGTCTAGGAACCGTATGCTCAGGGTTTGGTATGAGCTTCGCCTTACCCATAACGAACCCAACTTGTTTAGATCCATTTATGTCAGTCAGTTTGAGGTAGGCAACTGCGGCAATTGCTTTAATCAATGCATCTGAGAAGATGCATAGTTCTCTTTTTGCCATTTGTGAGGTAGAAATTCCAGTATAAGGCCTTGGAATTCTAAGACTGCTCAGATCTTTCAGTGAGTACCTCCATGCGCTCCACATTTCTTCCATCTCTTGAGGGAGAGTCCCAATCACTGCTCTCCGAGGTACGCCTTCCCTTGGATGGTGACTGGGGTGATGAAGCCTAGAGGGTCATAGACGCTGTTAACAGCTGATAAGACGCCTCGGCGAGTGAAGGGTTTTTCGTCATTAGCCACCTGATAAGTAAAGGTGTCAGACTTGATGTCCCAGTTAAGGCTTAAGCTGCGCTGTAAAAGGAGCGTGCCTGAATCGAAATCCAAATCCTTAAGCTCAGCCGCATGGTCTTGAGATGGAAATGCATCCATGACTTTCTTTATTTGAAGCAATTTTATGCAGCCTCAGATTAAAGTCAGAGACTGTTTCCTGTGTCCTTTTGAGCAGGTCAATTGCTGCCTCAACAGAAGGGAAGGACTTCAAGCCATCATCCACATAGAAATCATGACTAACAATTTCCCTTACTTCAGGATCTCCATCTTTAACCGACTGTCTCAGACAGTAGATGGCGACAGCTGGGGAAGGACTGTTTCCAAATATATGGACCCTCATTCGGTAATCAATGACGTTTTTGGAAGGGTCGCTGTCTTCAAACCATAGGAACCTCAAAAAATTACGGTCATCTTCTCTCACAAGGAAACAATGGAACATCTGCTGGATGTCTGCTGTTATAACTACTGTTATAGCTACGGCCTCCTTGCGGAATCGGATGAGGACCCCAAGGAGTCTGTTGTTCAGATCAGGTCCAGACAGCAAAAAATCATTGAGTGACACATTGTTGAACTGCGCACTGGAATCGAACACCACGCTGAAGTTACCTGGCTTTCTTGGATGATACACACCGAAGAATGGTAGGTACCATCGCTCTTCTTCCTCCTTGAGTGAAGGTGCTACTTCAGCATGACCATTCTGGAACACTTTCTCCATGAAAGTGAAGAAATGTTGTTTCATTTCTGGCTTCCTGTCCAAACTGCACCGTGATGACAGTCTCTTCTGAGCTTAAACTCTGTCGTCAGGAAGACGTTGTCTAGGTGTTTTAAATGATAGCGGTGCTACCCAGCTGTTGTCGTCACTTCTTTTGAGTCTGCGTACCATTATTCCTAGGAATGAGTCAAGTCAATTCAAGTAGGATTTTATTGTCATTTCAGCCATATACACAGTACACAGTGAAACGAAATAACGTTCCTCCAGGACCCTGGTGCTACACAAGCACAAGACACAAGACAACATAAGACACAAAACGGGGCAACAAGTGCAGACAAGACAGACAACAACAGACGGCACGACAGACAGTACATTCATCCGTAGAGGGCTGCAGTGTTGTGGAACAAAGCAGCCCAGGTAGATTATGGTGTAGCAGTGTGGTGGAGCGGTGTTACTGATAAAGTGCAGAGTGCAACATGAGATAAATAAATAAATACAGGATGAAAAAAGTGGACTGGGTTTAAGAGTTCAAGATATTGGCAGTTTATGAGTTCAAGAGTCTGATGGCCAGGGGGAAGAAACTATTTCCCATCCTGGAAGTGGAGGCCCGTATGCTGCGGAACCTTTTCCTGGAAGGCAGAAGGGAGAAGAGAGTGTGGGATGGGTGGGAGGGATCATCCACAATGCTGGTTGCTTTGCGGATGCAGCGAGTGGTGAAAATGTACTGTACAGAGGGCAGAGAGATCCCGATGATCTTCTCAGCTGTTCTCACTACCCATTGTAGGGACTTGCGGTCTAAGACATTGCAGGTCCCGTACCAGGCAGTAATGCAGCTGCTCAGGATGCTCTCAATGGTTCCTCTGTAAAAGATGGTGAGGATGGAAGGTGGGAGATGGGCTTTCCTCAGTCTGCGCAGGAAGTAGAGGCACTGCTGGGCTTTCTTTGTGATGGAGTTGGTGTTGAGGGACCACGTGAGGTTGTCAGTGATGTGAATACCAAGAAACTTGGTGCTCTGGACCATCTCCACAGGTGAGGTGTTGATGATAAGTGGAGTGTGGTCCCGACGTGATCTCCTGAAGTCAACAATCATCTCTTTAGTCTTGTCGACGTTCAGAGACAGGTTGTTGGTTCTGCACCAGTCTGTCAGCTCCTGTATCTCCTCTCTGTAAGCTGCCTCATCTCCACCGCTGATCAGGTCTCCCAGTCAGGAAGTCCAGGATCCAGTTACAGAGGGAGGTGTTCAGGCCCAGCAGCCTCAGCTTCTCACTCAGGTGCTGAGGGATGATGGTGTTGAATGCTGAACTGTAGTCGATGAACAGCATTCTGACATAACTGTCCTTTCTGTCCAGATGAGAAAGGGCCAGATGGAGGGTTGTGGAGATTGCATCATCCGTTGAGCGGTTGGGACGATACGCAAACTGCAGGGGGTCTAGTGAGGAGGGGATCTGAGACTTGATGTGCCTCATGACCAGCCTCTTGAAGCACTTCATGATGATGGGTGTGAGTGCAACGGGACGATAGTCGTTGAGGCAGAAGATAGATGGTTTCTTTGGCACTGGAATGATGCTGGTGGTCTTGAAGCACCTTGGAACAACAGTGGTGCTCAGAGAGGTGTTGAAGATGTCAGTGAGAACATCTGCCAGCTGTTCTGCACATCTTCTGAGCACACGACCTTGAATATTGTCTGGACCGGCAGCTTTCCGTGGGTTGACTCTGAGAAGAGATCTTCTCACCTCGGCTGTGGTCAGACAGAGAATCTGGTCGTTTGGAGGAGGGGTGGTCTTCCTCATTCTCTTGTCGTTCACTGCATCAAACCGTGCGTAGAAGTGGTTCAGCGCATCTGGGAGGGAGGGGTCACCGTCACAGGCAGGTGGAGATGTCCTGTAGTTGGTGAGGGCCTGGATGCCCTGCCACATGCGCCGCGTGTCACCAGTGTTCTTGAAGTGTCCTTGAATGAGATGTCCTCGATAGATAGAGCCACTTTGTTGTCATCCTTAGTTTGCTGAAACACTGTGGAGCCCAGTTTATCGTCTTCTAAGTTGCCCGTATGCTTCTCTGTGAAGTGACTGTATCTCTCCCTGATGTGAAAAACGTTGGGACAGGGAACGAAAATGGAGAGCCGTTGTCATTCTTTCCTGATAGTGTAGAACACATTCACAGTGCTGGGTATGTGGACATTCCCCAAGCAGACATCACCCATCCTAGGTCAAGCTTCTGGGCATAGGGTGCGTCGTGAGGGCCGTTCACCTGCTTGCGAACCTTGTGTGCTCTAATAATATCTTGGCCAAAGAGAAGCATAATTGGAGCCTTTGGTTCAAGGTCTGGGATAAGATGGGCCATTGACTTCAAATGAGGATGATGAAGAGCGGCGCCAGGTGTCAGAATCTCTGACCTGTTGTTTGGAATGTCATTACACTCCAAGAAAGAAGGTAGGGGAAGACTGACCTTTCCATCCAGTGATTCAATTTGGTAGCCAAAGGCTCTTCTTCCCATTACCTCCGAAACTCCAGAACAGGTCCTGAGGGAATATGCAGAAGTGGGGCCCTGGATATTAAAGGCATCGAAGAATTCCGACCGTGCCAGTGACCTGTTACTCTGTTCGTCTAAGATCACATAAACTTTCAAAGCACTGTCACGACTGCATGTAGGATAGACCTTTACTAAACAAATCTTGGAGCAGGATTTCTCACCGAGACTGCTTCCACAGACTTGTGTACAGCGAGATGTGACCTCTGAAGGTAGTGTAGGATTTCCCTCCCCGCCATGCTCTGTTGCAGTTTCTGGTTTATGAGTCCATGGTGCTGGTCCTGGGTGAAGAGCACCGATGTGCTTGTCGCTCTCACACACCGAACATGGGATTCTGTACTTACAGTTCTTTGCTTTGTGTGTCATAGATGTGCAACATTTAAAACAGATGCCTTTCTCCTTCAAGAAAGCTTTGCGTTCATGTAATGGCTTTTCCCGAAAGGCACGACATTTCCTTAATGGGTGGGGCTTCTTATGTAATGGACACGGTCTACTGTAATCCTCGACTTTAACATTTCCACCAGAAACAGCAGGAAGCTTAGTGGACACGTCCATTTTGTGAACAGAAATTTCTTTCTGCTTGTTTAACTTCCAAGAATGATCCACTTTGTAAAGAGAAACTGATTGCCCTGAGAGGTTAAAATCTGGATCTTTCCAGATTCTAGCTTGATTGATGACAAACGCAACAAAAACACAAAAAGGGGGAAATGGAACCTTATATTGCTGTTTATAGTTGGAACCATAAGAAAGCCACTTTTCTTGCAGGTTGTAAGGCAATTTCTGAACTATCAGACTGATTCCTCGAGCTGTATCAAGGTAAGACAGGCCCGGAAGGTCCTCATCGTCTTTGGCAGACTCTAGCTCCATGAGTAGGTCACTTAACTCACGTAACCTTGAATACTCTTAGTTGTTATTATCGGGAAGCTGTCAATGCGTCGAAAAGGTGCATTTTCGATCATCTCAGGTGCACCAAAGCATTCATCTAATCTCTGACATATCATCTGCAGCCCTCTCTCTGGCTTGTTGATGTGGATAGCCCTGATTCTCCTAGCATGATCAGCTGACTCCTTCCCAAGCCACCTAACAAGGACAGTCGTGGTCAGCTCACGACGAGCAAAGTATCTGACGAAGTCAGTGATTCCTGAGTTGTGATGTGTGTATTGAGGCTCATATTTAGGCACAGACGAATGTATGAAGCTGGGCACTGGGGGCGAAACCCCATGGATGTCATGACCAATTAGCATGTTCCTTGTGGAGGTGGGTGGAGGCTGCCGGAGTGCACTTTGATTCCCAAGCAGCTGCTCTGTCTTGTGGGTTGACGTGGACTTTGGCCTCAGTTACTCTGTTTTGGAAACCAGAGGTTGATTGGAGAGAGGGAACACAGATGCTGCATCGATCTTCCTAATTTCATCTTGAAAGAGCGGGCTCGATTGTCGTGCCAGCCTAGCGTCACCTGAATGTCGAGACTGTTCAATGACGTATTCTGCTGTACGTTCTACTGGGTCAAGGGGAGGTCTGTCAACTAAGAGGTCACAACTATACTGTTCGTTACCATGAATGATGGCCTGTAGAGTATCTGCTTCAGCTACAGCAGCAGCAGCTTCCTTTTCCAACATTAGCATGTCCATGGCAGCCTCTAAATGTGCTTTCTCTAGTTTTAACTTCATCTCCTTCTCTGCAAACGACAGGCGTGCTTTGGCCGCCTCTGCTTTGGCTCTAGCCACAGCAGCGGCCGTTTCAGTGGACCTGCTTGAGTGTGTTGAGGAACACGCAGCATGCGATCTGGTCTTTAATGAAGCCGACTTTGATTGCTCCAATATTTCAGTACTGCATGCACCGTAGTATCTTCTTGCTTTAAGCTTATCCTTTTACTGTACTGCCACACAACCACGTGTTTCAACAGTCAGGTAAACGTCCACAGGTTTATTGGGATAGGAAAAAGGGTAAAACTAAAACAAAGCAGAAAACATAAGCACCAATTACTCATCTTTCAGCAAAAATAGCATGTGCAAATGATAGGAAATCTGAACAACATTAACAAATACGGATAATGCCTGCACAGTCCCGAAGATGAGAGGTGATGCCAGCGGATGAAAGGATGGCAACGTATCACTAACGGCCTCCATTAGCTAAACAACTTCTTGTAAGTCACCTGACCGGACAAGGAAGAAATAGGGAAATACCACATGCTGCCAGCAGGTGGTAGTAGACCAACACAGTTGTTTTAAAACAGCACGGGGTACCAGTTCGAGCAGTTTCTGTGCTATGGCCGTGACGGAATCCTGATTGGAATTTATCAAAGAGATTATGCGTGTCTAGATATGACTGCAGTTGCCTTGCAACTAATTTTTCTAGAATCTTAGAGAGAAACGGAACATTAGAGATAGGTCTATAATTACTTGGTAAGCGAGGGTCCAAGTTAGGTTTTTTAAGCTGTGGTCTAACCACTGCCATTTTAAATTGATTGGGGACTGCACCTAAGGTCAAGGATGCATTCATGATACCAAGTATAGGTGTTAAAAGTACTCCTAAGGATTCCTTCAGGAGCTTGGTTGGAATGGGATCTAACCGACAGCTTGTGGAATTTGCCTTGGTTATAACTGAAATTAGCTCAGAGGCGTCAATGGGATTAAAATCACGAAAATATTGTGGGCAGTGTTCTGGTAATGGACTAATTTGAGGCCTATTAGGGCACATATGGAGCCTAATGTTGTTAATTTTATCATTAAAAAACTTAAGAAACCTATCGTTAGTAATACTACACGCTGGCCTTCTATCATTTTTGTCTGTTAGCTGAGCTAGTGTCTGAAATAAATAGTGGGGGTTATGCATGTTATTTTCAATAAGTTTTGAATAGTACTCAGTGTGAGCACTATATAAAGCTTTCTTTTATTGTTTTAATTTAGCGAACCATATAACCTGAGAGGCTTGGAGAACTGTTGTCTTCCATCTGCACTCTAGCTTACGGCACTCCCGCTTAACAGCCCTTGTGTAATCATTGAACCAGGGAGAGTGCCTGATAGTTCTAATCTTTGTCTTAATTGGGGCTACCTGATCAAGGATCTGCCCAACTACTGTATTGTACATGTCGGTGATGTCATTAACAGTTACAGGTGAAATCTATCTCCGTTAAGGCCTCCATAAATTGAGTACATTTAGCCCTATTTAAGTGTCGTGTTGTACTAGTCCTTTCATTGAGGTATGGTGGAGACACAGTAATCTCAAATGTGATTTAAAGAATGGTCAGAACAAAATTTATTTAAGAATGGACCGATACAGCATCAATGTCAAGTCCATACGAGATAATTAGATCTAGCATGTGTCCTTGCTCATGAGTAGGTCCTGATACATGCTGAGTGCAACCGACAGAGTCGAGGAGCGATAGAAAGCTTTTGGAACATGCATCCATCTCTGTATCAATATGTATGTTAAAGTCGCCTAACATCACAAATCTAGTAAACCTAATAATCAACTCCGAGAGCAGATTGCCAAATTCATGCTTCAAATGTATAAAAGTTCTCAGTGGTTTTTGATTCAACCTTAATTAATTCATCAAAAATTGCAGCCAGGCCACCACCACGCCCTACTGAGCATGATTTATGCAGGTACGAGAACCCATCAGGGGAGGATTCCATTAAGGGGATGGTGTCAGTGGGTTTAAGCCAAGTTTCGGTCAGTAGGCAAATATCTGACTTTGTGTCAAGTACCATCTCATTAATAAGCACTGCCTTGTTTCCTAAGGAGTGAACATTTAGCAATGAACATTTGATTTTAGTCAATCGCTGTGTTTTATTTGTTTTTATGATTGGTACTGTGAGCAGGTTACCAGCGCAGGAGCCCCTAGATTGGCATCTATACTGCTTTCTTATCGTACTAAGAATAAATATACTTTGGTAATGATGAGAGAAGTCTGGTTCTAAGCCAATGTGTGACATAGGGGATGCTGTGTTAAGGAACCTGGGTTGCTGCCAAGAGTGTACTGATAGTGGGATAACAGCCAGCGTGTGATTTAAGATCAAAGGACTGCGACCTGGGTGCTGCTCTAGATAGTCACAGTGGCAATTTTGCTGCCATATTTTGGGAAAGCATATATGATCCTCTCCAGTTAGGATGAAGACCGTCCCTTTTATAAAGGCCAGGCCATTCCCAAAAGGTCCCAGTTATTCACGAAGGCTATGCTTTTAGATGTACACACAAGTCTCTAGCCAGCGGTTTAAAGAGAGCAGCCTACTGTAGGTTACATCTCTAAAGAGAATTGGCAAGGGACCAGACACAATTAAGTTCTGACGTTTTGTTACAGCTTTTGAACACAAAGAAATGAAGTTCCTCTTTAATACCTCGGATTGTTGGGACTTTATATTGTTAATTCCAGCGTGAACAACCAAGGTAGGAACTTCATTGCTGGAGTAAGAATCCAATCGTGCCTCGATGTCAGAGACTCTGGCCCCAGGGAGGCATTTCACAGAAAGCGCTAGTTTAGGACGGCTAGGAATGCTAACATTCCTAACAATCGAGTCGCCAATTATGAGCACTTTCTCTGCTTTAGCAGGCACACTGCCGAGAGCAGAGTACCTATTCGTCAGCCGAATTGATAACTTGTGTGCAGGAGGGCCATTCTTTGAGCTCCTGGACCCCCGTTTGGCGGTCACCCAGCGTTCCCTTGGACATGCCGCTGGTGCTGGCTCCAAACCAGCTACGGTTGGGCTAGGAGGATCTACAGCCAAATCCAAATTGGCCAACGGCTATGACTGAGCCGGAACTACACGTCCCTCGGTCTGACTACACTGTAAAAAAGCACTAATGTGCCCCTCCAGAACACGAATCCTGTCCTCCAACTGCGTTACAATTACACATTTTCTACATGTATAAGAATCTTTATGGTTGCACAGACAGTTTATGCTGTACATGCCACATGACAAACAGCACAAAAGAGGGCGTCATAATAGCACTTACGTTTAATGTGGAACTTTAGCGGCCTCAGACACAGCGTTTTCCTGATAAGTTCGCCACTTGTTCTGTCTTGCTCTCTTTCCCACAATGCACATAAATCTTTTATCTTCATCTTTAAGAATTTAATGATAACCTGAGACATTTATATCATATACCATCGATAGGTTAGCATTATTTAAATATTTATGGTGACATCTGGGATTTCCAGTATACAGTAGTCCATAATTTTTCATCCTTTCACCCTTGCTGCATGTGTTTGCGTGTATGGGTTAAATGCAGAGGTGTAATTTTGTTGTGGTTCACCGTCCCCATCACTGCTCCCCAAGCACTAAATTATCCTCATACACTCTTTAAACACATAAGACATAAAAAACAAAACATAAAATAATCAAGAAAACATTTTAAAGCATATATATATATATATATATATATATATATATATATATATATATATATATATATTATATATATATATAAAACAGACTGTTGTGAGGGGAATTTTGTGTAGAATTTGTAGAACTATGTGAGCAATGTACTATTCAGTATTCTAGCCCGGCCTACACTTCTCATTTTAGTACTCCTGAATTAACAAACACCTGCTACAGACTGTGTTTCAGAACGCCAGTTGGTATAAACAACAATCGGTACTCATTGACAAAAATTATGAATTCAGAAACAGCTGTTTGACTAATTCCACCAATATTAACTTTTTAATACAGTAATTTTCAGGGCAAAAAGTTGTCATTATTACAACTAACAACCACCTGCTACAGACTGTATTTCAGAACGGCTACAGTTGGCATAAACAACAATCGGTACTGTATTGACAAAAAATTCTTGAATTCAGAAACAGCTGTTTGACTAATTCCACCAGTTGTTAACTTTTTAATACAGTAATTTTCATAGGCAAAAAGTTAAGCCATTATTCTCTGTCAACACCACTGGAAGAATAAGAGATGGAATTTCTAAATATGTACTGTAGGTACTGTCACTGAAAACATCAAAGCTTACAACCACAAATTATTGTGCATTGACAACATGGATGAAGTACTGATGAATTCATTAATTTTATTTTTATTAATAAATGAACTTATTTCGACATAAACAACAATTCACTGTAGTTCCTAATGGAGAGTGCAGAAGAGAGGGGAAGAATAAAATTCAGGCAGGTTGGAATGGGTGGAGAAGACGGTCAGGAATGATCTGTGACAGACAGGTACTATAATAAAATTCACTTTACTTTTGTCCTTGTCTTACAGTGTCTTACACTACTGAGTTCACAGAGTTTGTTTACCTAAATCTCACCCCAGAAGATAGTCAGCAGCTGCACTGCAAACAGTAAAATTTTTAATTAAAAATTTGATGGGACTGGAACCAACCTTGAAATGCTGATAGCAGATAAGACAGGAAGCCATTGCTGAAAAGACCTTTGTCTATTGTTGGTGAAGTGGTAAAGGAGGGGAAACATAGGTGTTAATCATGACAGCATTGGGTATTATTGGTGGAAATGAATGGGATGGATTTATGTCCATTTTGAAGAAGTGTAAGGAGTGTTGAAGTGTATTTAAAGTCCGAGGTTGGGATGAGCATTTGGAGCTGCTCCCACTGGACCACATCTGCTGAAACTCTTCATTAAAGTGGTTTTCCACATCTCTTTGACTTAATTTGATTTCTGACTTTGAAAAAGATTCTGACTTAGGCTTACGCTTCAACTTTCCGTGTTATAAAAAATTGGTGTAGTCAGAAGAATTGAGAAGAGGCCCAGGGACACTGCTGATCTGGCACAGAACATTAAAGGTAAGCATTTTTTCAGATTTCCATGCCTTTTAGTTTAGGTTCTGTGTTACAGACCAGTGGATGGGGGAATTTGGGCCACTAGGTGATCTGTGCACCTCTCCAACAAAGAACTGTATTATATGTGTAGGTTTATAAAAAAGGAAGTAGATGTGTATATTCATAAATATACATTATACCCCTCAAATTGGAACATTGGAGCAACAGAGTGAGAGGGTGAACCCCACCCTGAGAGAATTTTTTTTTTTGCCGTTTAAGTATTTAAGTCAAGGAGTCGGGGCTGTGGTCCAACTGTAAATAGCTTGAGGGGCAGCGGTGGCCTAGCGGTTAGGGCGTTAGCCGCATGATCGGAGGATCGGGGGTTCAAACCCCTTCCCAATAGGTTGCCCTGAGGTACCCTTGAGCAAGGTACCGTCCCCATCACTGCTCCCCGGGCGCTTTCAATAGCTGCTCACTGCTGCACGGGTTTGAGTGTGCATGGGTTAAATGCAGAGGTCCGGGGCAGCGGTGGCCTAGTGGTTAGGGAGTTGGCCCTGCATCGGAAGATTGTGGGTTCGATTCCCACCCATGTCGGTTGCCCTGAGGTACCATTGAGCAAGGTACTGTCCCCATCACTGCTCCCCGGGCGCTTTCAATAGCTGCCCACTGCTGCACGTGTGTGTATGGGTTAAATGCAGAGGTCCAATTTCGTTGTGGTTCATGTGTGCTGTGCCGTGACCTCGCAATGACAAGGGTTGTCACTTTCACTTTCACTTTTTCACTTTCAAATAGTAGAATCTGAGCATGCAAACCAGTGTTGACTCGACCCTCTTAGGGCAGTCAGCTTTAAAGCCTGTAATGTATTACGGGTCACGTGGAGCACTGGTAAAAGTCTGAGAGTTCTCGGACAGGTATTGTGCGGGCCCATGGCTGGAAGCTCTTGGTGAATACGCAGACTGAGTAAAGTGTGGGTTGACGAATCTGACTTTCTTCTGAAATTCCTGAAGGGGCACTGACGGTGGTTCCGACAGGCCGCTATGTATGGCAGTCGTTTCAAGAACAAGGAGTTCGTATTGACCTTTGCTGTATGTTTGAGGATGAAACAGGAATGGTATTCCTAAACAAAGTTAATGTGTGTCTCTGTCAAAAGAAAAACACTTGTGGCATTTGCATTGTGAGGTCAGCTGAAAAAAAAGGGGTATGAATGTGGTATTGTAAGGAGAGAGAGAGAGAAAGAGAGTAGTCAATTTGAGAAGAAGCTACTATGTGTATGTGTTTGTGTTTGTATAACTGCAGCAGTTCTACTGAGTGTGTGTAGAGTCTTGAGTGATTGTCAGTTTGAGAGGCGTTAAGAAGAGTGTGTGAAGGAGTGTATCTGTGTTTCCGTGAATGTGTGTGTGCGCTCCTAAGGGTGATATGTGAATTATAACTAAAGGCCTTGTAAAAGTGTGAAATGTTTTTTGTATATTTTTTCTACAACAGTTAGGCAGAATTAGAGCTAGAAAAAGAAAGAGGAACATTGTCAAAAATATATTTGAAGGGTGAGGGTTTGTGAAGCAGTGAACAAGAAAATTGGCCCAACGCACAGAACTTTCTCTGATAAGGGTTGACTGAGTGCCCAGAAAATGTTGGTGCTGAGGTGCTGATCCTAAAAGAATCAATTGCAAGGTAAATAATAAATGATTAAATAATTAATAGGTTAAGTTGCCAAAAAAAGAACAAAAAAAAAAAAAAAAAAAGGGGGGTCAAAGAGAAGATGACAAAAAAATCTAAAGTGAAGATTCTTGACGGACATTGTAAGGTGAAATCACCTATGGGGAAGATGTGTGAAAAGAACCCCTTGATAAAATATACAGTCCTGAAGATAAGCCAGAAGTGGGCTAAACATACCAAGGATTTAAACACTAAATGGCCAGTAGAAGGTACATATGATGTAGGACTTTGTGAAGCCCTGGAGATTCTCATCCAGAACCACAAACCAAAGGACAAATCCAGTTAACAAAAAATTTTTTAAGAAAAAAGAAGAGTATTTCCAAAAAGTCAAAAAAGGAAGACAGGAGATTAAAGAAAGAAAAGAAGAAACAGAAAAGAAGTTGAAAATATTTGACAATGCTCCTCCTTACACGGAACAGTATCCTGTCATTGAAGGGAAGTAAGATATTTCTGGACAAGTGATTGTTACAAATGACAAGAAGGATCCAGAACAAGAAGAAGATGCAGTAGCCTTGGAAGACGAGAACAGAATCTCAGAGGCTGTTGAGGGAACAAACATAATCCCACAGACCCTCCACAAATGGGAGGAGGCATACTGGGAAAGTCGGAGAAAGTAGGCAGCAGAGACAATGTATCCAGACCGTAAGAAGTTATAGTGGGAGTGGAGAAGTGCAGTACAAAAGAGCGAAGAGGCAGCAATGAGAGAAGGAGTCAGAGGCACAGTCAGTGAAAGGTGATAAGAAGTTGAGTAGGCAGAATGGGAAGTGATGATGAAGGTGTATTGGATTGTCACAGGAAGTACAGAAGACAGATGAGAAAAGAGAGAGATCTGAGAGAGGGTTAAAAGATATGGAAAGGATGTTACAGGAAGAGGAAAGAAAGTTGAGGACTGATATAAGTAAGGGAAATAGAAATGAGAGAAGAGTAGGGTGGAGTGCACCAAGAGGGAGGCCCAAAAGCTGGATGACACAAAGTTTTGATGATTCTATCCAAGGAGTAAGTAAATCGATTACTAATTTGGATGAACTTGTGTGTGCTGCAATGGAGAGAAGAAGTCCAAGGAGACAGAGTAGAAGTGATGAAGGTGAAATATCAGAAAGTGAAGAGGACACTGAGCTTCAGGTAGAACCAAGCATGAGGTTATGACTGAAAAAACAAGAAAGAACAAGAAGTGCTGAGAAAGGTGGCACAGTTTCAATTGGGAGAACGCAGTGGTTTATGAAAAGACTTTGCAGGCATTTCAAATGCCAGTGACACCAAATCCTGTATCACCTGTGAGTCAGCAACTGAATGGAGTCCACAACTCCCTCAGTTCCAGTCATCAATGTGTATGCACAGCCTGGTGGAAGTGAACCAAGCAAACAGAAATCCAAAGGTAGACAACAGCAGTGATAGCCTCAAGGTCCATCTGGAGTGGGTTGGGGGGGTGTCCACACAAGCAGGACACACCCGAAGGAGATGTCCAGTGAATCCATGGAAGGGACCTGGAGTGTGGGGAGGTGCAGCCTGGTGGACTCCTCAAAGTATGGGTCAAGAACAGTCACAGCACAACCCAAATTTATGACAACCATGGACAGGAGGGAATAAGAACCCTGCCTGATCTGGATCAAATCAAAATTCTGACCCAGTGAATTACTGGGGTGGACAAAATGGATGGCCCAGAGGGTCCTACAGGGGAGGGCCAGCCCTTATTGGCGAGCAGGTGAGCTGATGAGGAACAGGTTGATGCTGCAGGTTCAAGTATCATATTTTCTCATGTATAAGTCGCACAAATTGGTACCAAAATCCACTATAAAAATGGGGGTACGACCTATACACAGGGAAATTCCACGTCAGTGATTGACACTTCCACATAGAGACCAGTGAATGTCCACATTTCCAGGCAATTATACTCTAAATTATTACCGAAAAACACATTTTTGGTGCTTTCCTATCAAGCAAAATACAGAGTACTACATTTACCTGTAAAAATCTGAAAGTGTCATTCAACGTAATAAAAAAAAATCACTTTCATTTCACAAATTTCAATCAAGGAAATTCACATGCTGCCATTTTGAATACCTAAACCAGTGACCGCATACGTAGCAACTCAATACATTTTACTGTAAATCCCAGTTATGTGATACACATATATACACATATTAGCATTTTTGTCTACATGTAATCCAAAATCTAATGTGAAGATATCACTCAAAAATAAATTTTGGACCAAATTTCAATGCCAGATCAGGGGTGCGACTTAAACATGAGTGCAGCTTATGCACAAGTAAATATGGTAAATGGCAAAACTACACCCATGATGGTAGATACTGGAGGTTGTTACACATGCCTAAATTCAAATTATGCCATTAACCTCCCCAGGTCAGGAAAGTTCATTAAGGCCATAGGCATCTAATATCAGTAACTGCTCCAGTTCAATTAGCAGTACAGGGGGAAACAATTAAATTAGCTATTTTAGTCTTAGAGCAAACACCAGTAAATGTATTAGGGAGAAATGCTTTGTGGCAGTTGGGATTCCAGATTTGGTGTACACCTGATGGAGTATATGTGGATGAAATGGCAGATAGTGCTCAGATGACGTGACCTTAGGAAAAGAAGCAAACCTCTACTGGTTAGGCGAGGTAGAACAGCCAGTTCAGAAATAATGAGTCTATGGGGAAAGTTTATTTCAGCACAGATTCCAAAAGCAAGAGACCCCAGATTAGAGTATCATTGTACTATGATTTATGACAAAAGTCAGGATGAGAAGTTTGAGGAAGAATGGAAGAAGGACTGCAGGAACAAAGGTTAACCTTAAAGCTAGAAGTGTGGTGATAGGGACAGAAGGAGAAACCCTTCAAGTTGAAGATAATGAGTTAATTAATAAGTGGTACGATGTTGAAGGAGCAAGACCACATATGACACTGCTAATAAATGAAGGATATGAGTCAAAAGGATTTAGGTCCCATGGTTAAAAGAGCAGAGGAACTAAAGTGGGAGAAGACACAAAATCCATTGATACTGTAATGGTGGGTGCAGGCAGGACATCAACGCAGAGTCCAGAACATAACTTTATTGTCAATAGTAAGCAAAACCAGATACAAGGACTGCAGTCCTGACCAAAACAGGAACTAAAACACCACCATTAACTGTAGGCTTTGCCTAGTGAATGAACCACGCTCTGTTCTGACTCATTGGAGCTTAAATAGCAGACCCAGTGAAGCACACCTGTGGCTTCATAAGCTCAGGTGTGCTCATTCAAAACAGAGCACCCTCTACTGCACCAAACCTGAAGCCCAACAGTGACAGGAGCCCCCCCCAAAAGGCGCAACTCCCGGGGCACTAAAACACAGCCTCGCCCTGAGCTGAACCTCTGGGGGAGGCCAAACATAAATATAAACAGCCCCCTTAATGGGACACATGGCCAGGTCCATAAAGCATAACAAACCAAAGAGGGGGCCCCTGACCAGCCGCAGCCATGTCCAGGGATGCTGGCAGTGGTGAGAGGTATCCCAAAGCTCTAGTCCATGGTTTGGACCCCCTCGTCATAAGGGCAGCCTTTCTCACTTGGCATAGGAGGCTGCTATAGAATCAGAACAGTGGTGGAAGGCCACCACCACTCATGCTTCTCCTCCATCAGACTGTTCCTCAGCTGCTCCAGCCTCTCTCTTTGGACAACAATCACAGCTTGCAGCTTTTTCCTGAAGCTCTCTCTCCCTTGCATGAGTTTACTAATGTCTCCTTGAAGCTCACCTTTGTCTTGAGCCAGAGCTTTTCTTACTGTTTCCATGGTTTTGATCTCCCTCTGACAGAGAGACAAGAGTCCTTTGGTCTCTTCAAATTGAGAAAGCAGACTGGTGATCTTTTCCCCGTGTTTCAACCTTTCGTTTGTGGCCGAGGTACGTTTGTCTGCCGTCGCCCTCATCTCCCAGGATTTTATCAGCTGCAGTGTCTCCTCGACACTGTTCGCTGCTGCCCACAACACATGCTCTTGTTCACCCTCATGGCTCGCGACATCCAGGTTAGGGTGTTCATTTCTGTAACGGTGATGGGGTGGGGGCAGGACATCAACACAGAGCCAGTAGTCTAGAACATAACTTTATTGTCCATAGTAAGCAAAACCAGATAAAAGGACTGTAGTCCTGACCAAAATGAGACACAAGGGACTGCAGTCGTGACCAAAACAGGAACTAAAACACCACCATTAACTGTAGGCTTTGCCTACAGTTAACTTCGCCTTTTTGCGAGGGCAGCGGTGGCCTAGTGGTGAGGGAGTTGGCCCCCGGATCGGAAGCTTGTGGGTTCAATCCCCTCCCCAGTGGGTTGCCCTGAGTTAACTATTACAACTATTATAACTATAATTGTAATATGTTTCAGTAAACAGGTACAAAAACAAAACTTGTGTCAGTGTCCAAATATATATGGACCTAAATGTACATTGCATATGAACATTCCACCAGATGCCACGTACTTTACAGTAATAGATTTGTGTTCTGCATTTTTTTGGCATTTCAATAGCAGAAGAGTCCAGGTATCTATTTGCATTTACATACAGAGGGAAGCAGTACAGTAATACAAGGTTACCACAAGGATTCAAACATTGCCCTCATATATTTAATCAAGTCTTGAGACAGGATTTAGAGGAATTAGATCTAAACAGCACAATGCTACAGTATGTGGATGATTTAACCTTATGTTCCTTGACAGTAGAACAATGTCAAGAAGACTCTGTTAAAGTTACAATATTGTCAACCACAGGTAGAATACCTGGGACGACTGGTGACACATGGAACAAAGGCAAAAGCTCCTTCACAGCTGGAAGGAATCAGTAAATCACCACAACCAATAACAGGACAGATGATGTCATTCCTAGGAATGACAGGATTTAATGCGGAATGGATTGAAGATTATGCAATAAAAACTGCACCTCTGAGAGCACTGATAACAGAAGACAAGGAAGAAAGACTTTAAATGCATTGTTAAAATGGACTTCTGATGTTTATGTGGCATTTGAATCTCTGAAGCAGGACATGCAGACAGTACTGCTAGCTGCACCAGATTATGAAAAACCTTTTTATTTGTTTATTGCTAATCGCTGTGATAGATTTACATCAACAGTGTTGATGCAAGTGACGTGTAGTAGAAGACAGAATTGTGACGTGTAGTAGAAAACAGGCAATAGCTTATTATAGCACTTAACTAGGAGTGGCTCAGGGAGGCCACCATGCTATCAGGGTCTAGCAGCAGTACATTATGCCTATGAGAAAGCTTCAGTTCTGACAATGGGGTATCCAGTAGTTATTTACTCCCATCATATAATCATTGAACTGATAGAGAACAGCAGATTTGTTTTAACACAAGCAAAGAGTTTACAGTATTCATTCTTGCTAACATTTCCAAATGTGACTCTTAGGAGATGCAATACAGTTAATCCAGCAGAATTATTGCCTTTCCAGTTTGAAGGAAAACCACATGATTGCATAGCTAGTTCATTGGCATTCTCTAAGTTAATACCTGATCTACACCAATGCTGGAAGCAGAGTTGGCAAATTTTGTTGATGGATACTGTTTTAGGGATCATTTGGGGAACCATGCAGGATATGCAGTGGTGAAGAAAGAAAATGAAGATGCTTTTGAGATAGAATAGACTGAACACTGTCCCCAGCCATGTTCTGCCCAATTAGCAGAGCTGAAGGACATTAACTAAGCGTATAAATTGGCAAAAGGAAAATGTGTTAATGTTTTTACTGATTCAGCTCATGGAGTTACACATTTATTTGGGGCAGTATGGAAACAGCGACGATTTAAGAAGACTGATGGTACCCCAATGCAACATTTGCAGCAAATAATGGATTTGATGAGTGCTATGATGCTGCCAAGATAACTGACATTAAATGTCAGGCACAAAAATAAAGTAATAAAGACTATGTAATAAAGGGGAACAATTTAGCTGATGAGGATCCTGTGATTATACCAATGGTAGAGCCCATAACCACACTGGATGACATGGTAGAGAGGCAGAGACAAGCAACACTGCATGAAAAGACTATGTGGAATAACAGAGGAGCTAAACCAGATGGAACCCTAAATATAACCCTAGGGCCATAGTGTTATAGAACAAAGCAGCCCAGGTTGTTGGGCAGTGTAACAGTGTGACAGAGCAGTGTTATCAGTAAAGTGCAGAGTGCAAGAAGAAAATAAATAGATAATGATGGAAATAGATGAATAATAGGTGTGGAGACATTAGCGGTTTAAAAGTCTGATGGCTAGGGGGAAGAAACTATTTCCCATCTTGTAAGTAGAGGCCCGTATGCTGCGGAACCTTTTCCCGGATGGCAAGAAGGAGAAGAGAGTGTGAGTCGGGTGAGGGGGGATCATTCACAATGCTTGTTGCTTTGCGGATGCAACGAGTGGTGAAAATGTCCTGTACAGAGGGCAGAGAGACCCCGAAGATCTTCTCAGCTGTTCTCACTACCTGTTGTAGGGACTTGTGGTCTGAGACGTTGCAGTTCTCGTACCAGGCAGTAATGCAGCTGTTCAGGATGCTCTCGATGGTTCCTCTGTAGAAGATGGTGAGAATGGAAGGTGGGAGATGGGCTTTCCTCAGTCTACGTAGGAAGTAGAGAGGGTAGCTGGGCTTTCTTTGTGATGGAGTTTGTGTTGATGGTCCACGTGAGATTGTCAGTTATGTGAACACCAAGAAACTTGGTGTCCTGGACCATCTCCACAGGTGAGGTGTTGATATTCAGTGGAGAGTGGTTCCGACATGGTCTCCTGAAGTCAACAACCATCTCTTTAGTCTTGTCAATGTTCAGAGACAGGTTGTTGGTTTTGCACCAGTTCGTCAGCTGTTCTCGCTCCTCTCTGTAAGCCGTCTCATCTCCACCACTGATCAGAACCACCACGGTTATATCATCAACGAATTTGATTATGTGGTTTGAGCTGTGCTTGGCTGCACAGTTGTGGGTCATCAGTGTGAATAGCAGTGGGCTGAGCACACAGCCCTGAGGGGCCCCTGTGCTCAGCATGATGGTGTTGGAGGTGCTGTTACTGATCCTGACTGACTGGGGTCTCCCAGTCAGGAAGTCCAGGATCCATTTACATAGGGAGGTGTTCAGGCCCAGCAGCCTCAGCTTCTCACTCAGATGCTGAGGGATGATGGTGTTGAATGCTGAACTATAGTCGATGAACAGCATTCTAACATAACTGTCCTTTCTGTCCAGATGAGAAAGGGCCAGATGGAGGGTGGTGGAGATTGCATCGTCCATTGAGCGGTTGAGACGATTCGCAAACTACAGGGGGTCCAGTGAAGAAGGGATCTGAGACTTGATGTGCCTCATGACCAGCCTCTCGAAGCACTTCATGATGATAGGTGTGAGTGCAACAGGACGATAGTCATTGAGGCAGGAGACAGATGATTTCTTTGGCACTGGAATGATGCTGGAGGTCTTGAAGCACCTAGGAACAACAGTGGTGCTCAGAGAGATGTTGAAGATGTCAGTGAGAACATCTGCCAGCTGTTCTGCACATCCTCTGAGCACACGACCTTGAATATTCAATTCAATTTATTCTTGTATAGCGCCTTTCACAACAGAGTTGCCCCAAAGCACTTTACATAGATGGTAGACATAGGTTATAGTCATGGTCTAAAAACTGAAGGCTAGAAGTTAAAGCCAGACGAGGAGAGGAACCAAAAACTCCTCTGAGGGTCAAAGGTCGACTAGGAGTACAAAGTTAGTTCGGGTTTAACCCCCGGATCAGCACAGAGTCCTAAGCTGCTTCCCTGGCTCAGCAAGTTGAGCACAGTCCCAGGTACCGGTGAGCTGCCAGGATCCCTTGGGTACCACAGCGGGCACCCCCCCGGACATGTGGGGAAAGAAATGAAATGGGGAGGGTCAGTAATGAGCAGGATCCAGTAGTGAAAGTGAAAGTGACAACCCTTGTCATTGCAAGGTCACGGCACAGCACACATGAACCACAACGAAATGGGACCTCTGCATTTAACCCATGCACACTCAAACCCGTGCAGCAGTGGGCAGCTATTGAAAGCGCCCGGGGGGGTGATGGGGACGGTACCTTGCTCAAGGGTACCTCAGGGCAACCTATTGGGAAGGGGTTTGAACCCCCGATCCTCCGATCATGCAGCTAACGCCCTAACCGCTAGGCCACCGCTGCCCGGTAACAGACACAGAAAGGAAACAATACAGTGCAATGGCATGTACAGCAGGCCACCGCTGCCCGCTAGGCCACCGCTGCCCGGTGACAGACACAGAAAGGAAACAATACAGTGCAATGGCATGTACAGCAGCACCAGCAACATTAGTAATGGTAAGTCTTCAGCCATGATTTAAAGACTGAGACTGATTCGGCATCCCGTACATAAGCAGGCAAGCTATTCCATAATCTAGGGACCCTGTAACTAAAAGCTTGTGCTGCATATTGTCATATCGTGCTGCATATTGTCTAGACAAGCAGCTTTCCGTAGGTTGACTCTCAGTAGAGATCTTCTCACCTCGGCCGTAGTCAGACAGAGAATCTTGTCATTAGGAGGAGGGATGGTCTTCCTCATTATCGTATTGTTCACCGCATCAAACCATGCATTGAAGCAGTTCAGTGCATCTGGGAGGGAGGAGTCACCATCACAGGCAGGTGAAGATGTCCTGTAGTTGGTGAGGGCCTGAATGCCCTGCGCCATGCGCTACGTGTCACCGGTGTTTCTGAAGTGGCCATGGATTCTCTGTGCGTGAGCTTGCTTTGGTGTTCTGATGGCCCGAGACAGGTTTGCCCTCGCTGTTCTTAGGGCAGCCTCATCCCCTGACTTGAAGGCCTTGTCCCGGGTTATCAGGAGTCTGCTCACTTCCGCAGTCATCCATGGCTTCTGGTTGGGTCTTGTTATGATGAACTTGGAGATAGTAACATCCTCATTGCACTTGCTGATGTAGCCAGTCACTGAAGCTGTGTACTCCTCCAAGTTGAAGGCCTTGTTAAATAAAAGTTAAATAAAATTTGTGTGGAAACTGGATTTAATTGAATGGATGCTTTACACCCCTCCTTGAACCACCACCTTATCGTGGTGGAGGGGTTTGCGTGTCCCAATGATCCTGGGAGCTATGTTGTCCGGGGCTTTATGCCCCTGGTAGGGGCACCCAAGGCAAACAGGTCCTAGGTGAGGGAAGAGACAAAGAGCGGTTCAGAGGACCTCTGATGATGGACAAAAACTTTGGAAGACGTTCTCCCTCGCCCGGACGTGGGTCACCGGGGCCTCCCTCTGGAGCCAGGCCTGGAGGTGGGGCCCGCTGGCGAGCGCCTGGTGGTCGGACCTTCACCCATGGGGCCCGGCCGAGCTTAGCCCGAAGAGGCAACGTGGGTCCCCCTTCCCATGGGCTCACCACCTGTGGGAGGGGCCAAAGAGGTCGGGTGCATTGTGAGCTGGGCGGTGGCCGAAAACAGGGGCCTTGGCGGTCCGATCCTCGGCTGCAGAAGCTGGCTCTAGGGACGTGGAACGTCACCTCTCTGGTGGGGAAGGAGCCTGAGCTAGTGCGCGAGGTTGAGCAGTTCCAGCTAGATATAGTTGGACTCACCTCGACGCACAGCTTGGACTCTGGAACCAGTCTCCTTGAGAGGGGCTGGACTCTTTTCCACTCTGGAGTTGCCACCGGTGAGAGGCGCCGAGCAGGTGTGGGCATACTTATTGCCCCACGGCTTGGCGCCAGTACATTGGGGTTTACCCCAGTAGATGAGAGGGTGGCAGCCCTCCGCCTTCGGGTCGGGGGACGGGTCCTTAGTGTTGTCTGCGCTTATGCGCCAAACAGCATTCTGGACTACCCACCCTTTCTGGGGTCTCTGGAGGGGGCGCTAGAGAGCGTCCCTCCTGGTGACTCCATCGTTCTGCTGGGGGACTTCAATGCTCACGTGGGTAATGACAGTGACACCTGGAAGGGCATAATTGGGAGGAATGGCCCCCCCGATCTGAACCAGAGTGGTGTTTTGTTATTGGACTTTTGTGCTCGTCACGGATTGTCCATAACGAACACCATGTTCAGGCATAAGGATGTCCACATGTGCACCTGGCACCAGGACACCCTAGGCCGCAGTTCAATGATCGACTTTGTGGTCGTGTCATCGGACTTGCGGCCCCATGTCTTGGACACTCGGGTAAAGAGAGGGGCGGAGCTGTCAACCAACCATCACCTGGTGGTGAGTGGGCTTCGTTGGTGGGGGAGGATGCCGGTCAGACCTGGTAGGCCCAAACGCATCGTGAGGGTCTGCTGGGAACGTCTGGCAGAGTCCCCTGTCAGGACAAGCTTCAACTCCCACCTCCGGCAAAGCTTTAACCACGTCCCGGGGGAGGTGGGGGACATTGAGTCTGAATGGACCTTGTTCCGCGCCTCCATTGTCAAGGCGGCTGACCGGAGCTGTGGCCGGGAGGTGGTCGGTGCCTGTCGCGGTGGAAACCCTAGAACCCGTTGGTGGACACCAGCGGTGAGGGATGCCATCAAGCTGAAGAAGGAGTCCTACCGGGCCTTTTTGGCCAGTGGGGCTCCGGAGGCAGCTGATAGGTACCGACAGGCCAAGCGGAATGCGGCTCTGGTGGTTGCTGAGGCAAAAACTCGGGCATGGGAGGAGTTTGGAGAGGCCATGGAGAAGGACTTCCAGACAGCTTCGAGGAAATTCTGGTCCACCATCCGGCGTCTCAGGAGGGGAAAGCAGTGCACGGTCAACACAGTGTATAGTGGGGATGGTGCGCTGCTGACCTCGACTCGGGACGTTGTGGGTCGGTGGGGGGAGTACTTCGAAGACCTCCTTAATTCCACCAACATGCCTTCCGAGGAGGAAGCAGAGCCTGGGGACATCGAGGTGGACTCTTCCATCTCTGGGGTCGAGGTTGCCAAGGTGGTCAAAAAGCTCCTTGGTGGCAGGGCTCCGGGAGTGGATGAGATCCGCCCAGAGTTCCTCAAGGCTCTGGATGTTGTAGGACTGACACGCCTCTGCAACATCGCATGGACATCAGGGATGGTGCCTCTGGATTGGCAAACCGGGGTGGTGGTTCCCCTCTTTAAGAAAGGGGACCGGAGGGTGTGTTCCAATTATCGAGGGATCACACTTCTCAGCCTCCCGGGGAAAGTCTATTCAGGGGTCCTGGAAAGGAGGGTCCGTCGGATAGTCGAACCTCAGATCCAGGAGGAGCAATGTGGTTTTCGTCCAGGTCGCGGAACAGTGGACCAGCTCTACACCCTTAGCAGGGTCCTGGAGGGTGCATGGGAGTTTGCCCAACCAGTTTACATGTGCTTTGTGGACTTGGAGAAGGCATTCGACCGTGTCCCTCGGGGGCTCCTGTGGGGGGTACTCCGGGAGTATGGGGTATCGGATTCCCTGTTAAGGGCTGTCCGGTCCCTGTACAACCGGTGTCAGAGCTTGGTCCGCATTGCCGGCATTAAGTCGGACCTGTTCCCGGTGAGGGTTGGACTCCGCCAGGGCTGCCCTTTGTCACCGATCCTGTTCATAACTTTTATGGACAGGATTTCTAGGCGCAGCTAGGGCGTTGAGGGGGTCCGGTTTGGTGGGCTCAGGATTGGGTCTCTGCTTTTTGCAGACGACGTTGTCCTGTTGGCCTCATCATGCCGTGACCTTCAGCACTCTCTGGATCGGTTCGCAGCCGAGTGTGAAGCGGCTGGGATGAGAATCAGCACCTCTAAATCTGAGGCCATGGTCCTCAGTCGGAAAAGGGTGGAATGCCCTCTCAGGATTGGGAGTGAGACCTTGCCCCAAGTGGAGGAGTTTAAGTATCTTGGGATCTTGTTCACGAGTGAGGGTAAGATGGAGCGGGAGATCGACAGGCGGATCGGGGCAGCTTCTGCAGTGATGCGGGCTCTGCATCGGTCCGTCATGGTGAAGAAGGAGCTGAGCCAGAAGGCAAAGCTCTCAATTTACCAGTCGATCTACGTTCCCACCCTCACCTATGGTCACGAGCTGTGGGTAGTGACCGAAAGAACGAGATCGCGAATACAAGCGGCCGAAATGAGTTTCCTCCGCAGGGTGTCTGGGCTCTCCCTTAGAGATAGGGTGAGAAGCTCAGCCATCCGGGAGGGGCTCAAAGTAGAGCCGCTGCTCCTCCGCATCGAGAGGAGTCAGATTAGGTGGCTCGGGCATCTGATTAGGATGCCCCCTGGACGCCTCCCTGGTGAGGTGTTCCGGGCACGTCCCACCGGAAAGAGACCCCGGGGAAGACCCAGGACACGCTGGAGAGACTATGTCTCTCGGCTGGCCTGGGAACGCCTTGGGATCCGCCCGGAGGAGCTGGAAGAAGTGGCCGGAGAGAGGGAAGTCTGGGCATCCCTGCTGGAACTGCTGCCCCCGCGACCCGACCTCGGATAAGCGGAAGAAAATGGAAATGGATGCTTTACACTTAGCCTTGATGCATTACCGAATGCAAGCTAACAGAATCACTCATCTGACTCCACATCAGATGCTTATTGGTAGACACATGCCTGTACCCCATCTGTGGGAACCCTTTCAGGGACCTCCTCTGGAACAACTGGAAGCAGAGCTGAGAGCATATATGAGACAACTAACTGCTTTACATAGCTATTTACCTACAGCTATTTATCCACAGGAGCTGAGGCTTGTTCCAGAACCAGAGGAAGAGCCAGTTAACCCTTTTAGACCAGGAGACTAGGTATACATAAGAGTTTTTAGGAGGAAGTGGAATGAGCCAAGACAGACCGGTCCTCATAAGGTGGTAAGCGTGACACCCACAGCAATACAAGTGGAAAGTAGTACTACATGGTATCACCTTAACCACTGTACTCGAGTTTGCAGAAACCTGTTGCCTAGAATACAGCCAGACAACACTAGTGACAATGATGAGCCATCAACAGGAGGAGAAGAACGCAGTGGAGGCAATCAGGAGAGCCCTGGATTGGGACAGGAGGGTGGTACCCATCCCGGTCCTAGTGTGCCATCTGCTAGCCAGGACAGCCACGTCAGAGAATCAAGAGAGGATATCTTGCCAAGAGACCCACAGGCCACAGCAATGCACACTGGGGAACAAGAGGAGCCAGATGAGACTGAGGACTCAGATGACTCAGAGGAGCAGGAGGAAAGCTCAAGATCAGGGAAACCGCTCAGAGCAAGACAAACTCAGTCCATCAAAGAGCCAGCAGAGCCCAACAGTTCCATTATCCCAGCACCAACTGACAGCAGCGTTCAATCAGCAGATATTGCCCTATTGTCCAGGGAGATAGGACAGAACAAGACACTACTGATCATCAAGTGTCTGGCACTTGATGATCATTTTTTTATCATTATTATTATTCTCATATATTTTTTGTATATCCTAATTTATAGGCATATATTCAGTTTTTTTATTTTATTTTTATTGCCCATTTATCAACTGTGCAACCTTAAATTTAACAGCTGTGAAGTATTTTACTCTACATCTTGGTAAGAGTAACTTGGTATTTTTTATATATACTCAGTGAAGTCATGTTATTCTGAATCAGCACATGGGATACTCTAATATGTATCCATGTATGAGTTATCCTTAGATTAGATTAGATTACTGTAATGCCCTACTTTCTGGAAGCTCTCAGGGCACATTAAGCACCCTACAATGCATTCAGAACACAGCCGCTAGGATTGTTAGCAGGAGCAGGAAGTACAACCACATAACTCCCATACTCTCCTCGCTTCACTGGCTTCCTGTTAGGTACAGGGCTGACTTCAAGGTCCTCCTCTTAACCTACAAGGCACTTAAAGGTCTTGCCCCAATATACCTAACCGAACTGCTTAATACCTATACACCTAATCGCCCACTTAGATCCCAGAATAAAGATCTCCTAATTGTCCCTTGCGTAAATAAATGTATAGGAGCACGAGCTTTCAGTTATAGGGCCCCTAGATTGTGGAATCGCTTGCCTGCTTATGTACGGGATGCTGAATCAGTCTCAGTCTTTAAATCATGGCTGAAGACTTACTTTTTTAGTTTAGCTTACCCACACCAATCACCATAGTGCACCATTACTAATGTCGCTGGTGCTGCTGTACATGCCATCGCACTGTATTGTTTCATTTCTTTCTCTGTCACTACTGGATCCTGCACATTACTGATCATCCCCATTCCATTTCTCTCCCCACATGTCCGGGGGGGCCCGCTGTGGTCATCACCTGAGTCCAATGCCAAACTACCATCTGGTCTGTGCGATGCATCTGATGCGCCAAGGGACCCTGGTGGCTCATCGGTCCCTGGGGCCACACCTGACTTGCTGAGCCTGGGAAGCTGCTTGGGACTCTTTACTGATCCTGGAGTTTAAAACCAAACTAACTTTGTACTGCTAGTATACCCTAGTTACTATGGCTAGTTGGGTAGCCAGTCGACCTTGGACCCTCAGAGGTTTTTTTTCTCCACACAGTGGAGTTTTTGGTTCCTCTCCTTTGTAGTCGTCCGGCTTTAACTTCTATTACTGTGACCTTTTCCACCATCTACCACCAATGTAAAGTGCCTTGGGGCAACTCTGTTGTAAAAGGCGCTATAGAAGAATGAATTGAATTGAATTGAATGAAGAAGCGGCACATAGGTTTTTTGCCCAGTCTTGGGGAATGGGTCTCTCTTCTTAGTAACCTGATAACCTTAGAACCAGGTCAGCTAAAATCTTGATATACTATCTTGATGATTATCCTTGGTGTTTAATATATAACTACATTATGCCTTATTGTTTGTCATGTATTTATCATGTATTACAATATTATTGTTCTTTTGTCAGTATTTAACCGCATTTATTGATGTATCTGACTTGTAAGTCAGAGTGGTATGGAAAAAATCCCTTTACCTTTGTCCTTGTCTTACAGTGTCTTACACTACTGAGTTCACAGAATTTATTGACCTAAATCTGACCCCAGAAGATAGCCAGCAGCTGCACCTACGAACAGTTACATTTTTAATTAAAAATTTGATGGGACGGGAAGCAACCTTGAAATGCTGGTGTCACGGTTTGGTTATGGTTATGGTACGGCAGAGGACACTCTGTTCTGACTGAGCACACCTGAGCTCATGAAGGCACAGGTGTGCTTCATTGGGGCTGGCTATTTAAGCCCCAATGAGTCAAAACAGAGCGTGGCTCATTCACAAAGGCTAAGCCTTAAGTTAACAATGGTTTTGTAGTTTGTGTTTTGTCTAGCATTCCATGGATAAATAAGTCATGACCCCTGGCTCCGCGTTGAAGTCCTACCTGCACCACACCAGCATTACAGAATTTGGACGTCGTGAGCCTTGAAAGCTGGTTTGAGGAGCACTAACATGTACTCAGAGCAACGGTGGAGGCCCTCAGGGCAGTGGTGCAGGCTGCGTGTTCTCCGGAGTGGACCGGAGGGGCACAGAGTGCCCCGACCACAGAGCTCTTGCAACGCCTGGATCGGCTAGGGCGCTTAATATGGCTCGCCTATTTTCTGGAGCCCAACGAGCGACTGGAGGAGTATGGGGCGGTCCCTTGACCGGCTGGAGCAAGAGGCTTTGCCTGTTCCCCCTCCAACACCAATCCCAGCTCCTCACCGGCAACAAATGGGAAGTTGGCAGAAAATGCCCCCTGCATCATTCAACAAGGGAAGTCGACCAAAAATGCCCTTCGCATCATGGAAAGCGGCATCATGGAGTCGTCCCCCAAGCCCAGCCCAACTAACCCATCTGCCAGGATGACTGAGTTTCCCTCGAGTAAAAAGTCCAGAAAGAAGGCAGAGATGGAGCAGCTCCAGGTTAGTGGGAAAGACGGAATAATCAGTGGACTGAGATCTGGAGTTCAAAGACTTGAACAAACTCTTCAGGAATCTGAAAATTAGTGGCTGTCTGTTCTGGATGAGGAAAGACAGACCAAGAAGGTTCTTGCTGAGCAGCTCGAGGAAATGGAGGATGAACTTACTGCCAAGGATTATGAAATTCATGCACTGAACCAGGATCTTGAAGTCTTGAATGTAAAGTTAAAGGATGCTACACTGGCCAATTGTCAAGTCTCAGAGAAGCTTCAGGAAACAGAATTAGAGGCTGAAGCGAGTTGAAACCAAGTCAAGGAAATTTTAACCAGAATTCAAGCCGTAACCCTAGTCGGAGAAAGGCTATTAAGCTCACAGAGCTGCAAGAGGTATGGAAGCAGAATCGAAGACCTGGTGCTCAAAAATGAAGATCTTGAAATCTCAACTCACTCAGCAGACCCCAGTGCAAACTGGAACTCTGGTGGATAAATGGTGGATAACTGGTGGATAACGAAGTTGAGCAGCTGAGGAACAGACGGAGAATGAGAAGCAGGTTAAAACTCCAGAGGCTGAACAGCCATTTGAGAACTCTGAGAAAAGTGCTCAGAGTCCAACGGAACACAAGCCAAACTCTTTCCACAAGAGATCATAAACACCCTAACTTCTGTTTTTCCCCACTTTTCAGTGGACTCAGAACAGAGGTACTGGTTGAGGAAAGTTGCACTGCAGGCCCTGAGGGGTCAATGTGGAACTTCTCTCAGTGAAACCTAAAGCGGGGCTCCCATTCTTGATTATGTGTCTGCCTTAGAGGCCTTGCAGGTTCTTGGTCTGGATCAAGCACCCGAGATTGTCAGCAGTGCTCATGTTCTGGAAGATGTGTCTTGGAGATCTGAGCATCTGAAACTGAGCATTCTGAGTAAGCAGAACGCATGCTACATGGCGAAAACTGCAGTCACTGAGAAGATGGCAACAAGGACCTGACAAATAGCTCAGACAAGAACTACTTAGACAACAGTGAATGCATCATTGAACGAACTTCAACCTTGAAATGCTCAGTGCAGTCGTGTGTGTGATAAAGAGACGGAGTGCAAGCATGAAGCAGAGGATGCTGATTGTGAAAGCCAGTGCAAAGAGGAATGTTTTCAGTGTGGCAAAGGTGAAATGTGTATTTACCAGAAGCAGGTGTGTGATGGAATCCCTCATGTTCAAGATTGCCCTGATGAAAGGAACTGCTTTTGTTTGATGGTGAAGGAGACTGCTTTGATAGCACAGATGAGATTGGCTGTGCTCCAAAAAGGAGGTTTCAGTGCACCAGAGGCCAGTGCATGTCCATTAAGCTCTGCTCTGATGGCCATACAGATTGCCATGATCACTCAGAGGAGAAAGACCATAGTAAACTTCCACACCGTTCCCAGGGTGAACACTATACTTTTGGTTATGAACGCCTATTGAAGGACTGTCTCCAGGTTGGACATGCAGACCTCGTGATGGATCTGATGAGCTGAACTCTGTTTTCCTACTATCACTACAGCCTCCTATTCCAACACCGCCACCAAAAGCACTCAAACCATTGGAGATCTTGTGCAGTATGGACTATATTTATGTAAGGTTTTTGAATGGTGCCTTCACAGATCCGGATGTTTGGAAACACGCTGGAATTGGACAATGTGTTGAAAATCAAGCAAGCTATGCTATGCTTTACAGGTTGGAGATGGTGTGGTGACTAAAAGAGAGCAGAGCTGGAGGTGGCAGAGTTAAAGCTCTTCGACACCAGGACCACCTGCTGCGCCTTGTAATTGAGCGGCCTGTTCATCTGTCATGCTGAGGGAAAAAGGAGGCACAAGTGCACGGTGGCAATCTCTGAGGTTTACTGGATAACTCCGTAGGGATACAAAAACAAACATGAGCCACAACATTGAACAGGCGAGTCTGGGTCGGTCTGGAAGTCCTTAAATACTTATCCGGCCAGGTGTGAGGGATTGGGTGGTGACGATGGGGTGTGCTGGAAAACACGGTCAGAATTCCGGTGACTGGGACCAAGGCTTGGTGTGAACCGTGACAAATGGTTTGTTATAGTTAAACAAAACTAATTTACATGGATTAATAACGTTGAATAATTTTTATCAAGCTTCCAGCAAGCACTAAAACACAATTCTAATTTCAGTTTTCAACACTAAAACACAATAAGTTCAACCCTTACCACTTGACTGGCCCACGCAGTGGGACATTTCAATTATCCCGTTGCAGTCGACTGTCATAATTGGTGGGACATACATGGCTGCTGTAGTTATCGCGTCGTAAGTCCCACCTGGCGGGACAAATTTATTTTACATTCCGTACGACTCGAAAAACGAATAGCAGATATCTTCAGTTGTAAAGTTGTAAAGATGACAAACGTGAGATAGATATTGATGATGATGCCAGTAATAGTGTTATTAAGCTTGAAGAAGCAAATGATATTCAGTCTGCTGATGACAGTAGCTTTAATAGTGACACCGTTGCTAATGGTAGTGATGTCGAAAGTGAAACTGATAATGAGCCAGCTGAATGGGTAAAGTTGTCCAATTTGGTTACACCCAATCACATTGCATTCACAGTGCAAAACATGGGCACAAAGTTGCATGGATCAGACTATTATTATTACAGACTATTATTAACTATTATTCAGTGAACATTCCAGTCAAATTAAATTATTCTGTTAATTCTGTATTGAGCAAAAGCCTCAATACACCCTCATTTCTTCATATTTTGCTTTCAAAGAGCCAGACTTTCCTGTATTTTCAACGTATTGGTGAGAAACAGTTCTTCAGGCTTCCTGGAGGACAAAGTTTTGGCACTCATTTTCAGTCCACTCCCTATATCTGACCAGTTTCAGAAGCCACACAATAGCTTACTTATGAATCATTCAAGCAGAACAAAGCTATTTAACTTCAGGCATGAAGCAGTGAAGAATCAGGTGCAGATGATTACAGATAATCAGGCCGGTGATTAGTATGCTGGTGAATGTTTAGTGGTTGTAAACCCTTTATGTAGGCCCATTGTATCTCAAGTTACTTTGCAGCCTGTCACAGAAAGGGTGACTCATATTAACAAAAATGTGCAATTTTATAAAAACGTTCTTTAAGACCCAACAACATGTACCATATGGATAATACTTATTCATGCAAAACAAATAAAAGAGGAATCAATGTCATCTATGACACATTATGACTAATCTTACACAAGCAAGCAAGACAAAACAATGAATTTTATACTGAAAGCAATCTTCAATAATAACTTTATTTTTAAAAAAAACCATCAATAATGTTTAGCTTGTTTGCTCTTTTTAGCTTCAGTTGCTATGTGAAAAGTGATGCAATTTTGGGATGCTCTGAGGTATAATCAGCTATATTTTGTTTATTTTGTTCGGGCAGCGGTGGCCTAAGTTGGCCCCAGATCGGAGGATTGTGGATTCGAACCCCTTACTGGTGGGTTGCCCTGAGGTACCCTTGAGCAAGGTGCTGTCCCTGTCAGTTCGCTCCTCCCTGCGATAAACTGGCGACCTGTCCAGGGTGTGTCCCCCATCCTTCGTCCTGTGTGAGCTGGGATGGACTCCAGGGGTTTACGTGTCCAAATGATCTCGGGAGCTATGTTATCGGGGGCTTCATGCCCCTGGTAGGGGCACCCAAAGCAAACAGGTCCTAGGTGAGAGAAGAGACAAAGAGTGTTTCAGAAGACCTCTTATGATGAGCAAAATCTTTGGAAAACGTTTTCCCTCGCCCAGACATGGGTCACCGGGACCTCCCTTTGGAGCCAGGCCTGGAGCTGGGGCTCGATGGCGAGCGCCTGGTGTTCAGGCCTTCACCCATGGGGCCCGGCCGGGCACTGCCCGAAGAGGCAACATGGGTCCCCCTTCCCATGGGCCCACCACCTGTAGGAGGGGCCAAAGAGGTTGGGTGCAGAGTGAGTTGGGCGGTGGCCAAAGACGGGGGCCTTGGTCCGATCCTCGGCTGCAGTAGCTGGCTCTAGGGACGTGGAATGTCACCTCTCTGGTGGGGAAGGAGCCTGAGCTAATGCGTGAGGTTGAGGAGTTCCGGCTAGATATAGTTGGACTAACCTTGATGCACAGCTTGGACTCTGGAATCAGTCTCCTTGAGAGGGGCTGGACTCTCTTCTACTCAGGGGTTGCCATCGGTGAGAGGCGCCGAGCAGGTGTGGGCATACTTATTGCCCCCCGGCTTGGGGCCTATACATTGGGGTTTACCCCGGTGGATGAGAGGGTGGCCTCCTTCCGCCTTCGGGTTGGGGGACAGGTCCTTAGTGTTGTCTGCGCTTATGTGCCAAACAGCAGTCTGGACTACTGGACTCTGGAGGGAGCGCTAGAGAGTGTCCCTTCTGGGGACTCCATCATTCTGCTGGGGGACTTCAACGCTCACGTGGGCAATTACAGTGAGACCTGGAAGGGCGTGAAGGGCCAATCTGAACCAGAGCGGTGTTTTGTTATTGGACTTTTGTGCTCGTCACGGATTGTCCATTACAAACACTATGTTCAGGCATAAGGGTGTCCACATGTGCACCTGGCACCAGGACAACCTAGGCCGCAGTTCGATGATTGACTTTGTGGTCGTGTCGTCGGACTTGCGGCCACTTGTCTTGGACACTCGGGTGAAGAGAGGGGCAGAGCTGTCAACTGATCATCACCTGGTGGTGAGTTGGCTTCATTGGTGGGGGAGGATTCTGGTCAGGCCTGGAAGACCCAAACGTATTATGAGAGTCTGCTTGGAACGTCTGGCAGAGTCCCCTGTCAGGACAAGCTTCAACTCCCACCTCCGGCAAAGCTTTAACCACATCCCAGGAGAGGTGGGGGACATTGAGTCCGAATGGACTATTTTCCGCGCCTCCATTGTTGAGGCGGCTGATTGGAGCTGTGGCCGTAAGGTGGTCGGTGCCTGTCGCGGTGTCAACCCGAGAACCTGTTGGTGGACACCGGCAGTGAGGGATGCCATCAAGCTGAAGAAGGAGTCCTACCGGGCCTTTTTGGCCAGTGGGGCTCCAGAGGCAGCTGATGGGTACTAGCAGGCCAAGCAGAATGCGGCTTTGGTGGTTGCTGAAGCAAAAACTCGGGCGTGGGAAGAGTTTGGTGAGGCCATGGAGAAAGACTTCCAGATGGCTTTGAGGAGATTCTGGTCCACCATCCGGCATCTCAGGAGGGAAAAGCAGTGCTCAGTCAACTATCCTCACATCAAGAAATCTCTCTCTTGTTCTCTTCATTCATCAGCCCTTCAAAGTACTCTTTCCATCTGCTCAACACGCTCTACTTGTTTGTGACTGTTTCTGTTTCTGTCTTTTATTGCCATGACCTGCTGCACATCTTTCTCTGCTTTATCTCTCTGTCTATTTAATCAGTATAGACCCTTCTCTCCCTCCTTACTGTCCAACCTCTCATACAATTCACCTTACACTTCATCTTTAGCCTTTGCCACTGCTTTCTTCACCCTGCGCTTCATGTCCTTGTACTCACTATCCTCTTCTGCTGTATGCACTCCTGAACTTCTGGGTTCCACCACTAGGTTAGGTTAGAGAAGCAAGGTTGTGTTGGTTTGGACATGTCCAGAGAAGAGATGAGGAATATATTGGAAGGAGAATGTTGAAGATGGAGCTGCCAGGAAAGAGGAGAAGAGGAAGACCAAAGAAGAGGTTTATGGACGTGGTGAGAGAGGACATGCAGGTGGTTGGTTTGAAGCAGGAAGATGCAGAGGACCAGAAGAAAAGGAGATTCGCTGTGGCGACCCCTAAACGTGAGCAGCCGAAAGAAAAAGAAGTTGTAAATATTCAATTGGATATGGGATGGTAGTGTCTGGTTTGACTAAGCAAATAATCGACTGCATAAAGAGAGATTTATTGTACTGTACTGTGCCATTCATTGTTTAAACCAAAACCTTTAATCATTGTTGGAATTGACAGATAACATCCCCGATGAAGCTACCAACCCAAGTTCCAGCCTGGGGAATGATTTGTGTAAGGCCAAAGATGCAGAGAAACACACTGTCTCACCAGATCCTGAAACTTTTTTTTTTTTTTTAAAGAATAGCTGTTCAGTCTCAATACAATATTCTTTCTACACACCAAG
This sequence comes from Hepsetus odoe, assembly GCA_017165825.1. Lineage (NCBI taxonomy): Eukaryota > Metazoa > Chordata > Actinopteri > Characiformes > Hepsetidae > Hepsetus > Hepsetus odoe. The sequence continues at coordinate 11,090,230 of CM029380.1, read as the reverse complement.
CTGAAAAAATGTTAATCCAGTCTCGACAAACTTTCTTTGAACATGATGGTAGACCAAACAAAATTTGGCCCCACAATTAAAACAAGGTAGGATTTCAGTCACAATTTTCTTTTATAATCATCGTCCGGCCACATGCCAACAATAAAAGCCAAGATAAACTCCCTAAAACTGGAGGAAGAACCCTTAGGAGGAACCAAGACTCAAAAGGAGAACACATCCCCCTCTGGTCAATTCTGGATAATCAAAAAAGAAAACATAGAAAATTTTATAAGTTAAGAGATTTAACAATGAGTTTCAGTAAAGTATGAGTTACTACAAAAGAGGTCCATTAGAGTCTGTAACTGGAAATTCAATCAGCTGATAGTGGTAATTCTGTTGAACTGGGTGGAGCTTTTGTTAGTCTTAGTTAGTGGCAGCAGCTCATGCAGATGATCAAATAAGATGTAGCTGATCTGAAGTTCAGCTGGGAAGAGAAATCCGTTTTGAAAACAATTAAATAAGTCATAGATGCCATTTTCCTCACTTTACCTCACTTTACCTCAACATATCACACATTCTTTCCTAATATTTACAGATACAGAATTTGTCAGAAATGTTTTCTGAATTACCCCAGTGCCACCTCAAAAATGATATTTTTGAAATTAAATACTAAAAAAATATTATTTTTCATAGTTATTCAAACTGTTTTGTTCTCTTTCCACCCTTCTTCTATTTTCATGTAGTAACTATGGGAACATGACTTACAATTGTAAAGTGTGGGAAAAAATTATTTAACACATCCACACCTACTCAATTTGTCTCAAATTTCCCATTAGGGGTCACCACAGCCAATCTTCTCTATTTCAAAACAAGGATCATTAAGGTTTGCTGAGGCAGTTGGTGCTGGTGCAGGCCAGTTAAAGATAGGCTTTATTGTTTGAGTTGCAAATGATCTTTTGCATGCATTCAAATGGAAACCAAGAAGAAATTGTTTCTAAAAAGGTAGGTGATTCTACTTTGGTCTACTTTAGAAACTCTTTCAAAAGAATGCATTTGATTACCTTAAGAATTATATTTCTCTTTGATCATTCCATTAAACAGATCATTGGCAATGGAAATCTCTGAAAGCAGCAAGCAGACTTATATGACTTTCACAAAACAGCAAGTCAAGTAAAGTCAAGTCAACTTTATTTATATAGCGCTTTTTACAACAGTTGTTGTCACAGATCAGCTTAACAGAAACTGGGTCAGACCTTGGGTAAGCCAAGGAAAAACTCCCCAAGTAAAATCTCCTCAAAATAGGAGGAGTTTGTTTGTTGGCGCCTGGGAGGAACCCATCTTCCTCTGGTTGACACCAAAAACAAAGAGGGAAAGAAAGAAAGAGAAAGTGCGTTTCATAATTAATCAATTATGAGATGACTTCTGATAAGCATGAGCCATAATAAAAGAGTCCATTTGTGTCTGTCGTCTGTAGACGTTCGGTTAGCTAATGCAAAGCAGTAAGCACAGTGAAATTCAGGCCTATGTTTACATTGTAAGTAAGATAGTTGCTTACTAAGGTAACACTAATTATGTAAAATCAGTATATACTTAGTATTTATTTTACTTTAAGACTAAGATTAAGCCAACATATCCAGTTGTATGTGAAGTTACACATCTTAATCCATTACCATTCATACAAGGTTTGTGCCTACAAATACAGCCTGATAATGCAAGTTTGCCATGGTGTGACATTCTTATCTCTTCCTCAAACTGTGAAATGATTAAAATGTAAATCATAATGATGTCTGTAGACAAACTCTACAGCACCTAAGGAGTCCAGCCTTTTGCCATAGACAGACAACACACAACTTACTGGTCTGCTCTGCTTAACAGGTAAACTGAAATTTGTTTAGCATTTTTAATTTGTAAAATTATCATTAGATTAATATACAGTACTGTGCAAAGGTTTTAGGCAGGTGTGGAAAAAACAAAGAATGCTTTAGGTTGTTCCAAATATGACTGTGTTTCAACCTACGTGTGACATTGATGATCATTAGCACCTGTTTTTTTTTTTTATCATACACCTGACTATAATCCTACAAATTTGTGCAAGTGTACCTATAAGAATTGATGGTGGTTTGAAGGCAAAGGGTGGTCACACCAAATATTGATTTGATTTAGATTTCTCTTTTGTTCATTCACTGCATTTTGTTGATTGATGAAAATAAATGATTAACACTTCCATTTTTGAAAGCATTTATTTTTACAGCATTTTTTCACACCTGCCTAAAACTTTTGCAGAGTACTGTGTGTATATATATATATATAGATATATAAAATATAAAAATGTGTGTGTGTGTGTGTTTTCAGTTTGCTGTTTATACATTTTCTTTATGTATGGTTATCACAAAAGCAAACTCAGTAATTTTGTAGAAGGGCGCTTCATGCAGTATTTGTGTTAAACATTTGTGTTCAGTTTAATATAGTGTTAATTTTTGGTCATAGACCAAGTCCAGTTAAGATCTAACTTTTAATATAAAAGTTATAGAAATACCATTGATATAGATTGGTCTAGACTTAATTTTTATTAGGATTTTGAAAACGGACCTATATCCTATAGCAAACATGTTAATGTAAACTGAATTAACAGTCCCTTCCAAAGCTATTGGAACAGCAAAGCCAATTAATTATAAAAGATACATAATAAAAAGATATTTGATTTTGAGATCAAAAGTTGAGTATGACCCCTCCTGGATTCGCAAACTTATTATGGTGGTGGGGTTTGTGTGCCCCTATGAACCTGGGAGCTGTGCTGTCAGGAGCATGTAGCTCCTGGTATGGCCACATAAGAAAGAGAGGAGCCAGAAAAATAGCGATTCACAGTGTGCCTATGAATAGCTGAGAAATGTATGTAGCGATTATATATTGTCATTGTGAAACATAGCATGGCACACAGTGAGCCACAACAAAATTCAACCTCTGCTTTTCACCTATACAGCAGGGGGTAGCTATTTAAAGCGCCAGGGAGCAATAATGGGGATGGTACCTTGCTCAAAGGTACCTTAGGGCAACCTACTGTTCTGGGATTCAAACCTTCTGACCCTGGGGCCAACTCCCTGACCACTAGCCCACCGCTGCCCCGGAATTACATTTATATTTGCGGCATTTAGATTCTGAATTCTCATATTTATCTATTTGTCTCAGACACAAATCTCTTCAGTGCATAGCATAAACAAATTAACTGGCCTTGCTGTATTCCTACTGTATATTTTAAAAAATAGCAATTACTGTGTCAAATAATCATAAGCCTTAACCATCCAGCCATCCATTCTCTTCCGCTTTTCCGAGGTGAGGGTGGGAACGGAGATCGACCGGTAAATAGAGAGCTTTGCCTTTTGACTCCTTCTTCACCATGATGGACCAACACAGAGCCCGCATCACTGCAGACGCTGCCCCGATCTGCCTGTCGATCTCCCGCTCCATTCTAAGTTCACTCGTGAACAAGATCCTGAGATACTTAAACTCCTCCACTTGGGGCAGGATCTCACTCCCAACCCTGAGAGAGCACTCCACCCTTTTCCGGCTGAGGACCATGGCCTCAGATTTGGAGGTACTGATTCTCATCCCAGCCGCTTCACACTCGGCTGCGAACCGATCCAGTGAGAGATGAAGGTTGCAGCCTGATGAGGCCAACAGGACAACGTCATCTGCAAAAAGCAGTGACCCAATCCTGAGCCCACCAAACCGGACCCCCTCAATGCCCTGGCTGCACCTAGAAATCCTGTCCATAAAAATTATGAACAGGAGCGGTGACAAAGGGCAGCCTTGGAGTCCAACTCTCACCGGAAACAGGTCCGATTTACTGCCGACAATGACAATCTGACACCGGTTGTACAGGGACCGGACAGCGCTTAACAGGGAATCTGATACCCCATACTCTCGGTCACGAGATCACGGTCGAATGCCTTCTTCAAGTCCACAAAGCACATGTAGACTGGTTGGGCAAACTCCCATGCACCCTCCAGGACCATGCCAAGGGTGTAGAGCTGGTCCACCGTTCCGCGACCTGGATGGAAACCACACTGCTCCTCCTGAATCCGCGTTTCGACTATCCAACGGACCCTCCTTTCCAGGACCCCTGAATAGACTTTCCCTGGGAGGCTGAGAAGTGTGGTCCCTCTATAAATGGAACACACCCTCCGGTCCTCTTTCTTAAAGAGGGGGACCACCACCCCGGCTTGCCAATCCAGAGGCACTGTCCCCGATGTCCATGCAATGTTGCAGAGGCGTGTCAACCACGACAGTCCTACAACATCCAGAGCCTTGAGGAACTCCGGGCTTTTTGACCACCTCGGCAACCTCGGCCCCAGAGATGGAAGAGTCCACCTCTGTGTCCCCAGGCTCTGCTTCCTCATTGGAAGGCATGTTGGTGGAATTAAAGAGGTCTTTGAAGTATTCCCCCAGCACACCATCCCGACTATACACTGTGTTGACTGTGCACTGCTTTCCCTCCTGAGACGCTGGATGGTGGACCAGAATCTCCCCGAAGCCGTCTGGAAGTCTTTCTCCATGGCCTCACCAAACTCTTCCCACGCCCGAGTTTTTGCTTCAGCAACCACCAAAGCCACCTTCCGCTTGGCCTGCTGGTACCTATCAGCTGCCTCCGGAACCCCACTGGCCAAAAAGGCCCGGTAGGACTCCTTCTTCAGCTTGATGGCATCCCTCACCACCGGTGTCCACCAACGGGTTCTAGGGTTGCCACCGCATACAGGCATCGACCACCTTATGGCCACAGCTCTGGTCAGCCACCTCTACAATAGAGGCACGGAGCATAGTCCATTCGGACTCAATGTTCCCCACCTCCCCCGGGACATGGTTAAAGCTTTGCCGGAGGTGGGAGTTGAAGCTCGTCCTGACAGGGAACTCTGCCAGACATTCCCAGCAGACCCTCACAACACGTTTGGGTCTACCAGGCCTGACATACATCCTCCCCCACCAACGAAGCCAACTCACCACCAGGTGATGATCAGTTGACAGCTCCGCCCCTCTCTTCACCCGAGTGTCCAAGACATGTGGCCGCTAGTCCGACGACATGACCACAAAGTCGATCATCGAACTGCGGCCTAGGTTGTCCTGGTGCCAGGTGCACATGTGGACACCCTTTTGCCTGAACATGGTGTTTGTAATGGACAATCTGTGATGAGCACAAATGTCCAATAACAAAACACTGCTCTGGTTCAGATCGGGGAGGCCATTCATCCCAGTCATGCCCTTCCAGGTCTCACAGTCATTGCCAACTTGAGCATTGAAGTCCCCCAGCAGAACGATGGAGTCCCCAGCAGGGACGCTCTCTAGCGCCCCTTCCAGAGACCCCAAAAAGGGTGGGTAGTCCAGACTGCTGTTTGGCGCATAAGCACAGACAACACTAAGGACCCGTCCCCCAACCCGCAGACGGAGGGAGGCCACCCTCTCATCCACCGGGGTAAACCCCAATGTACAGGCCCCAAGCCGAGGGGCAATAAGTATGCCCACACCTGCCCTGCACCTCTCACTGGTGGCAACTACGGAGTAAAAGAGAGTCCAGCCCCTCTCAAGGAGACTGGTTCCAGAGTCCAAGCTGTGCGTCGAGGTGAGTCCAACTATATCTAGCCGGAACTTCTCAACCTCACGCACTAGCTCAGGCTCCTTCCCCACTAGAGAGGTGACATTCCACATCCCTAGAGCCAGATTCTGCCGCCGAGGATCAGACCGCCAAGGTCCTCGTCTTCGGCCACCGCCCAGCTCACACTGCACCCGACCTCTTTGGCCCCTCCTACAGGTGGTGAGTCCATGGGAAGGGGGACCCACGTTGCCTCTTCGGGCTGTGCCCGGCCTTGCCCCGTGGGTGAAGGCCCGAACACCAGGCAATCGCCATTGAGCCCCACCTCCAGGCCTGGCTTCAGAGGGAGGCCCCGGTGACCTATGTCCGGGCGAGGGAAAATGTTTTCCAAGGATTTTATTCATCATAAGAGGTCTTCTGAACCGCTCTTTATCCCTTCCCTCACCTAGGACCTGTTTGCCTTAGGTGCCCCTACCAGGGGCATAAAGCCCCGACAACATAGCTCCCAGGATCATTGGGACACGCAAACCCCTCCACCACGATAAGGTGGTGGTTCGAGGAGGGGAAGCCTTAACCAATGTAATTGAAAAACAATACACTGTTTTTTGTCCACTGTGTGTGTATAGGTGTTATATGTATTAAAGAAGAGAACAAAGATTATTGTTTTGTAATATGTGTTTTGGTTTTTTCATGCTCTCTATAGACTGGATATGCTGGGCTGTTTGCAGTTCTTGCTCTGGATTTTTGCCCTGGGTCCTGAGCTTAAAATAGAGGCCATTCAGTTTTCTGAAGATTTGAATGAACCATTTCCATGGAAGCAGCTGCGACTTCCAACCACTGTTCGACCAGACCACTATAAAATCCAGATCCATCCGAATCTCCAAACTAATTGTTTCAGTGGTCATGTCTTAATTGTACTTACTGTCTTAAACCAGACTGACACTATTGTGCTCAACAGCAAACGCCTAACTATCTCTGAAGTGTCTCTCAAACCACTCCCAACACAGCAAAAAATTGTATCACAGCAGGAACTTTACATGACTCTAAAAGTTCAGAATCAGCAAGATACTCATGCAAAACCAACGTCACTATATCCAAAACAGCTAACTCTTAAGCCAGCTATTAAAACTCCTTTGAAGGTATTTCCACCAAAAAGTTTTCCTTCAGAAAGCTCTCCTGTTATGGAGAACATGTCTGTGCATATTCTAGAGTCTCCTTCTTTAGAACAGCTTGCAGTAGTGTCCAATACTCTACTCAAAACTGGACATAAGTACCAACTCAGACTTTCTTTCTTTGGAACCTTCTCTCAGACATTAAGTGGGCTGTATAAAGTATCCTATAGGACACCATATGGTACAGAGAGGTATGTATGAATTCTGGTCGATGTCAGCACAGATTTTTCAAATGATTTTGATAAATTGTTAAATAGCTTGCCATGTGTTTGATCAGTTTGGGAAATATTCTGTTTAAAACACATCTTCCAATAAGGGAGTGAAAATTTTGAACATGTGTTTGTTATGTTCAGACCAATGTTGGTTACACACTTCGAGCCAAGCTCTGCACGTGAGGCATTTCCTTGTTTTGATGAGCCCAACATGAAAGCATTGTTTTCCCTCAACATTGTGAGGAAAAGCGAACTCACTTCGCTCTCTAATATGCCACGGGTGAAGCACTGAGCAAATATATCCTTCACATATGTCATGCCAGTAAGAAATAAGGATGGGTTTCTGATTCATTGTGTTTCTCCATAGGTCTCTACAACTGTTTACCCTGACAGTTTGGTAACAGATCATTATCAAACTAGTGTGAGAATGAGTACATACTTAGTGGCTTTTGTGGTTAGTGACTACATGTCCAACTCTGCTAAAACCAGGAGAGGTGTCAAGGTTTGTTGTACGTCAGGCACAATTCTAGTAAACTTATATTGTTAATATGTTTACAAACACTAGGTATTGGATGTGCAATTGTGTAGAAGTACTTGGTAATTATTTTGGTATCATGATTGTGACTTTCAAGACAGTCTATCCAAATTACACAAAAAAGACTAAAGTGGTGTTGGCCTATAATTGTTAATCTATTTCAGAATCCATATCACTGACTAATTGTTATGTAAATAAACAGTAAAATGATAGTAAGTAACCATATGGTTATGGACCTAAGGTAAACATAAACACTCATACTTCATTTCGACATGATACAAGGTGCAATATTTTGGTGTTTGTACCTTTCACTTAGCTATTTAATACCAATCACTTACAGAACTGCAATAAAGAAACTTTATATGTCTGTTCTGACACATAAATATGTTAAGATCACAATTCACCTTCCTTGTTTGTGTGAATAGGTGTCTGTCCATACTGCAAGCCACCAGATAAATCAAACCATGCATGCTCTTCATGCAGCTGTAAAAATTCTGGACTTCTATGAAGATTATTTTGGAATGCCCTATACCCTTCCTAAACTTGGTAGGACAAATACAAAAATACTGAGTTCATGATTAATAAACTCATAGGCACAGGTCAACATATAAGCACATAACTCTGTGTGAAATGTTCCCAGATTACTAATTGCCCTTTTGTGCATCTAAAATCATAACGTTTACTCTCTGCATCTTTGTTACCAGTATTTCTTATTCAAAATCCAAAAATATTTTTTTCTTTTTTCTTTTTTTGATACCCTTTTCCAGACCTAGTAGCAGTTCCTGACTTTGAAGCAGGTGCAATGGAGAACTGGGGTTTGTTAACGTTCAGGGAGACAACCCTATTGTGTGACAGCAACCCAGCAAATTGGAAAGAACAGTTTGTAGTCAGCCTGGTCATTGCCCATGAAATCACACACCAGGTATCCCTCTTGTGCAACCATACTGAAAAAAACATCACTCAATGATTTGTCACAGAGACAATGCTCTTGAATATAACGTTGTTCTATTTACATTCTCTAACTAATCATTGTCCAACAAGGTCACTAAGTGCCTGATTCCCTTTCAGTGGGTTGGTAACCTGGTGACTCCTCACTGGTGGAATGACCTGTGGTTAAATGAAGGCCTGGCCACTTTTCTACAGTACCTTTCCCTCTTTTATCTAGAGCCACAGTGGCATGTGGTGAGTACTTACCTTACCTATAGCAACAACCTTTAGCATTAGCATTTGGTAAGTTTACATTAGTATTATGTTGCATGTTTCTCTTTGTCAACCAGTACTCTATTTGAGCTTGGACAGTTGCCGTAACATTTGAAGTCTTTCATTTAGATCTGACCAAAATTCATCCTCTGCATTTAACCTATACACACACCATACAGTGGGCAGCCATATCCAGTGCCCGAGGAGGTACCTTGCTCAAGTGTACCTCAGTACAACCTACTGGTCTGGGATTTGAACCAGCAACCTTCTGATCCTTTGGCCTAGTCCCTAACCTACCCCTGATAATATTAACAGATGTTCAGAAATTTAGCCAAGAATTCTAGGACTTCAATATAGGAATTCAATATCATGAAAAAAAAAGTCTGTGTTTCTGCCAATGTTTTTTTGTCCCTGAGCATAAAAATGGCAACCAAGAGAATCTCAATGTCTTGTCTATCTATTCATTATGTCTGGTGAAATAGAACTTTCTGTTAAATATTTAGGATCAACAGTTCAGTGTAACGGCGAGTATGGAAGAGAGGTGAAGAAGAGAGTGCAGGCAGGTTGGAATTGGTGGAGAAGAGTAGCTGGAGTGATTTGTGACAGACGCGTACCAGCTAGAGTGAAAAGGAAGGTTTACAGGACAGTAGTGAGACCAGTTATGTTGTATGGGTTGGAGACGGTGGCACTGATGAAAAGGCAGGAAGCGGAGCTGGAGGTGTCAGAGTTAAAGATGCTGAGATTTTCGTTGGGTGTGACAAGGATGGACAGGATTAGAAATGAGTATATTAGAGGGACAGCTCAGGTTAGACGTCTTGGAGACAAGGTTAGAGAAGCAAGGTTGCATTGGTTTGGACATGTCCAGAGAAGAGATGAGGAACATATTGGAAGGAGGATGTTGAAGATGGAGCTCCCAGGAAAGAGGAGAAGAGGAAGACCAAAGAGGAGGTTTATGGACGTGGTGAGAGAGGACATTTCACTGTTTAATCAGAAATATATGATTGCACTGCAGGAGCAGCAGCAGCTGTTGTACAACACATTCAGAGCAATGGAGAAAGATTCATTTGTTACTTCTCCACCCATCTCAAGACCTGTGAATGCACCTGCTCAAATCAGAGAGATGTTTGATGTCATCTCGTACTCCAAGGTCACTCTATACACACTTATTCCCATTTTGGCTTGATGTTTTGGACCCATAATTTAGCAGGTATTCATTTATCTTTAATTTCAGCTATTTTTGTTTGACTAATTTTTTAGGGTGCCAGTGTAATTAGAATGCTTCACAACTACATGCTAGATTCAGTGTTTGTGGAGGGCATACATCTTTACCTTAAGAGACACAGCTACAAGAACACACAGGCTGATGACCTGTGGAAAGCCTTGTCAGAAGTAAGAAATACTATGTCTCTTTTTTCATAAATAATAAACGTTATCTCTATTCAAAATAATAATTTCTGTATATATACTAAGGACTAATTTTCAAAACATTTACCATTGTCATTATTTTGTCTTGTTCTCTTGTGGTTATTTTCATGTGTGCATAGGTATCACAGTTGAGTGAGAGTGGATTGGATGTTAAGAGTATCATGGACTCTTGGATAACAAAGACGGGATATCCTGTGGTTTCAGTTAGAGTTCATGACAAAAAACTACATCTACATCAAGAGGCCTTCTCTCATCAAATCCAAAACAAGTATTTCACAAAAGTTTGCCAACAAAATGTGTTACTCTATTCCTCTAATGCTGTTGTACATTTTCTTTGAATCTAGTATGTTAGCTTATTTGCCTTAAAAAGGGCACTTCAAGGACATGTGTTACAGGGTACACATACGCTTAGTAGAATTACGCAAAGGATCTCTTGTATTTGAAACATTATTTTCATGACTGTTGTATTGATGTGTACATAATTTACATTCATAGCAGTGTTGAGAACAGTGTAATATGTTTTAGTTCAGTTTATAACTTGAAAGTGAGTATTAACATTTCTTAACATGCTGTAAATACTCGTCAACTTTGTGCAGTATGTACTATTCTTTATTTGATTTGATAGTTTCTATCTCCTTCAGCTTCCTTTGGCAAATCCCAGTGACCTTCTACACCAACATATCTCCCACTGTCACTACACACTTATTCAAGTACAGAAAAGGTGATGTAGAACTTCTACTACTCATATTATACAGTACTACATCAAAATATTTGTGAATAGTTTATTTATTAATTGATTATTATACATGAATAAGTCATTATTAATTTTATATGCAACTAATTAAGACATGATCTCTTGTCATATAAGACTTTGTGGAGCTTCTACAGCCAGTGTCATGGATAAAGGTGAATGTGAAATCCAAAGGATTTTACAGGGTGTGGTATGATAAACCCATTCTCAGAGCCCTCTACAAGCAGCTCCAGAACAATCATTCAAAATTCAGTCTTGAAGATCGAGCAGGGCTCTTAGATGATATGTTTCACCTGGCTAGGTATAACACACACCTAAAACACATCTAAAAAAAACATGACTCTTTCAAATGTATAGCATATACATATCCTCACATGTTATCCTTAAATGTTTTATTTTACCCCAATATAGAAAATCTTCCTGCATAAAACTTCTTTATAAGCTTTTTATCTAACTTTCCTTTTTCACATAACTATTCTTACAGACAGGGGACAGTGCCATACTCTGATGCTCTCACATTTAGCTTGTATATGAAGAGGGAATTTGACTTCCTGCCCATTAGCATCTTTCTCAAGCACATGTCCAAAATGATTTCCATCTTTTTATTCAGTAAACAGCAATGTTTGGCTCATCTTCTTAAGGTAAATTAATTGCTAATTACTATTTAAGACAAAGCATGTAGATTTTGTTTAAAAAAGGAAAATCATGTATGTCATTTTCAACCTAAAATAAACCACTGATTCTCCCTAATGCAAACCCTCATACTCCTCCAGGAGCACATGTGGACTTTGTTGAAGCAGCAAGCCAAAGCAGAGCAATGGGCTGAGGCTGGCTGTTTGCCAGGCCAGAATCGCAAGGCTCTTCTGCTGGATCTGGCTGTTAAGTCTTCACTGAGTGCCCAACACACTGCCACAAGACTCTTCTATTTCTGGATGGCCAAACATGGGAGGGAAGGGTGAGTCTAATGTCACACATAAATACACATACACATACTTTTATATTAATGCAAGTACATACAAGGAATTAAGTATGATGAATAGATTAAATATTATTATGTGTTTAACAAACGCAAATATAACAAAAAAAAAATAGCTAAGTCCTAGCGTACATAGAGGCCTCATTAGGGAAACTCATTAGGGAAACGTTTTTTGTTGTGTTGATTTTTTGTTTATTTTTTGTAATAATTATAATAATATTGTGTTATTTTAATATGTATAGCATAGCTATAGAAGATTCACAGTTCTTTAACATCACTCTCAGTAAACATTTATTTATTTTTATAGGCTCCCACGGCCTGTACAGAAACTAGTTTGGCGACTGGGCATAAAGAAAGGGGGTCATGTGGAGTGGGCCTTTCTCTTACAACATTATCATCACAGCACCTCCAGTGCTGACAGAGCAACCATGCTAACTGCTCTTTGCCATACCAAAAGCCACTACAAGAAAACCTGGGAAGTACCTATAGCCCCTGTTCTGTGACTTACACTGTAGAATTCTTCCCTAAATATCCTTTCCATAAAATTCCAATGTTTGGCTTTAAAGCTCCCTGCAAGTTTTGCTTGTAGCTTACAGTTACTTTTAAATGTCTTTTCAAAGTTGCCATGTTTACAATATTCGGATCCTGGGGCCAGCTTCCTAACTACTAGGCCACAGAGGCAGCGAGGCAGCCAACTTCCTAACTGCCCCGGTGGCCTAGTGATTAGGGAGTTGGCCCCAGGATCAGAAGATTGTGGGTCGAATCTTATGGAACCCTGTGCAAGTGTGCATAATCAACAGTTTAGAACTGTTATTAGTATTGGTAAATTTAATTTCACTTGCTGATACATGCTTTCATTCTGGAATCCACTTAAAATGTTATATAAATAATTATAATAAATAAGTATTTTGAATATATTAATGCCTACAGCATCTATTTGTTTCAATAGTACAGTAAGGAAGAAATTTTATTTTTCCGTGTATAGGTTGCTGACAGCAGCACTGCATGGTAGCTTGATAAAGATGCAAGATTTTATCTTGGTGGTGGCACAGCTTGCCTCTCAACCAGAGAGCAATGAACTGGTCTGGAGATTCTTACGGGAGCACTGGGAACAAATTAGAGCCAAGTATGACATATCATTACTGATGCTCATAAAAGAAATATTATTTTAGATTATTATAACTGAAACTGATTAATGACTTGTGCTTAAGTGTTTACTTTTCTTTGCCTAGATTTCCTTTAGGATCATCAAATTTGTCTGATATAGTGACCCATGTGACTTCTCACTTCAATTCCACTGAGAAGTATGAAGAGGTAAGTACACTGGAACATTACATTTATTTTTTCGAATAAACAAAGAGATGTATTTTAAAAATATAGCCCAGGTGTTAGACTCTGTGGTCTTCATCATCCTAAATAAAACTGTAACAAAGAATATATACAGTGTTATATAAATCTTTAAAGACCCTGATTTAGATACTATTTGTTTTTAAAGCATTATGTTCAAACATTCCATTAAATACAGTCAAACACATAAAATATGAAATGCATTGCTGTAAATGTCAGCAAAAAAAAGAATGATTAGCACTGAACTAGTATTGAGAACCTTTTTACTGGGGTATACATAAATGTATTTTTGAATTTAAGAATTTGTTTATTTAGTACTCTGTAGAGCTATGGTAATAACTTATATTTGCACAAATTCAAGAAAGGTTCAAAACCACCTTCTTGCTAAGAAAAGACTTGCTCACTGACATGCAAACCAATCAGCCACACGTTGTTTTTGTGACATTCAAGATCCATCATTTCTAAATTAAAGCTTAAAAGAAAGACAAACCTAGTGATGACTTACCCAATTGCTCAGTGGACTCAGGGAAGGCTAGCTAGTGCAAGCAAAATTTCAGCCATAGTTTATGATATTGTTCCTATATTCCAATAACAATAGTTTTGATAAATACTTTTATCAAAACTATTGTTTTGATATACTTTTTAATTTGATATACTTTTTTTTTTTTTTAATATCTTCCAAAGGCTGAGTAAGAAGAGAGGTTAAATATGTTGTTTTCATAATAGACCTGCATAATAATAATGATTCATGTGCAGCAGCCAAAGGAGAAAAATGCTAAATTTATTGATAATTACTCTTTTCCAGACTTCATTATTGTTTTGTAGAATTGTAGAATGAGCGAGACCAAGAGGATGGTAACATTATCAACAATGCAGGCATCAGTGTCTATGAAAACCTATGCACCCACTTGATATACAATAAATTAATCGATTACAATAAGCCTAATATGCTTAAAAATGTATATAAAGTAAATCATTTTTTACTATTAGGAGAGAAGCATATTGCAGTCACAGAGACTTACAGAGGTCTCTTTTAAGGGAGAAGTGAAAAGTTGAATAATACTATGAAGACAGAAGTGATCATCATCTATATAGAATATGAATTATGTGCTTGCGTTATGCATTATTACTTTTATTGTGACACTTGCAGGAACCCCTTTAATAAAATAATAATATAAAATTACACATATAGGATGTAAAAAGTAATTCCCTTATTGCAAATGATGCTACTGATGGGACAATATATCCATAATTCACAAGTAAACATATTAGAGTTACCTTCTTGTCATTATACTTTATATTCAAATGCTAAAACACCACCAAAGAAAAAAAAAAAAAAAAAAATATATATATATATATATATATATATATATATATATATATATATATATATATATATATATATATATATATATATATATA